>CAUYPK010010404.1:0-46406 GCA_963574355.1 Loris lydekkerianus
TCTATGTGCACAAAGCCATAGTTCTTAATG
This sequence comes from Loris lydekkerianus, assembly GCA_963574355.1. NCBI lineage: Eukaryota > Metazoa > Chordata > Mammalia > Primates > Lorisidae > Loris > Loris lydekkerianus. Next base: position 31 of record CAUYPK010010404.1, read on the forward strand.
ATGTCACATTCCAGCACTTTCCCATACTGCTCGAAGAGTGAGCGGATCTCCTGCTCTGTGGCCTCCCGGGGCAGGTTTCCGATGAACAGCTTCACCATCCTGACAAGAGCCTAGGAGAGAAAGAACAAGATTTCTAACAAAACACTTCAGGCCCACGTCAGTTTAAAAAAAAAAAAACACAAAAAAACTTCTGCACTTCAGCATATATTTCAAAACAGTTATCTCTCTCAATATGCCTGCACCTCCACACAATAATCAAAGGGAAATGAGAGTGAAATAAGGAGGTCTAGCCATAGCACCTGCCATAAAACCTGTAAGAAGATGCCCTCCATAATAAGAGGATCTTAGTAGACAAAGGGTTTGGTAAGAAACAGATATCTTCTAACAAGAATAGGAATTAAAGTAAAGGCCTAAGAGCTGGGGGCACTGGTCTAAGAGGACAATTAAAAAACAAACCTTTAATTACTGGGGTTGCTGACTGCCTGAAATCATGAATTAGTTCTTCTCTCATGCTAACCAAAACTAACACTATTTACGAAAAGTGCCTTATAATAAGTTCGTTTTAGAGTTTCCTTTGTAGGTAGTGAATGCACAACACGGACCTGATAGCGAGGCGTGGACAGTACAGAAGCACTGCAATAGTGAACGCCTCTTGGGGTACCGTCCAAGAAGCTCCTAAAGAATGGACAAATGGGTGGCCGGAGAAGCGGGCTGCAGATTCATTAACCAATGTCTCACGGCCGGGAAATTTTCGAAACAGTGTAAGAGAAGTGCGGTTATCTCGGTGGAAATCTCCACGCTTACGGGTACGACCAAGTCGAATACAGGGCAGGGTGGAGTAAAAGCAAGGTATTCTCAGGGGGAGGTGGTGGGGGAAGGGCTGCTTCAAGCTCCGCACAACGCCGAGGACCGAAGTCGGCTCTCAGCGACGGATGTGCAAGCCGCAACCCCACTAGGACATCCCAAAGCCCAAGGAAATAAGAGAAGATTTAAGAGAACAAAAAAGAAGACAGAGGAAGGGCCCAGAGTCTCACCCGCACGGAAATCAGCAGGGCCTCCTCCTCGCGGCACAGACGCTCCCGACAAAACGCTAAAATGGCGGCGGCCGCAGCGGTGACTCTGGGTATAGGGGGGAGGTGAGTCTACCACCGATTGGCCGTTCAATAACGTGGAAGATAGGCAATCCCGTAGAGCCTCTTCCTGATTGGTTATCACGAACGCCAATTACCTGAGAGGCCAGGAAGAGGTGGAAACGTCAGTAACCACACAGCTTTTATGCGCAAGCCAATGGGTACCAACTTCGAGAAGCCAAGATCACTGATTGGGTAAGAGATCAGCGTGAGGGAGGAACTACCAACGTAGGTTTCGCCTGCGGCTGCGGCCCGCCATTAGGCGGAGCGAGCTACGGCCAGGTGTGGCGGTCTTTAGCTTCAGGGCGCCAACTTTGTTATGCTTCCACATTTCACCAATTCCACGTGCATGCCCTGACAGCATCCGCGCTATTTCGCTTTCCACTCCAAATTTCTCCCTCTAAATTTCCAAACACCGGTCCCCTCGTAGCCAGGATGCTGTGGACAATAGCTTATGCCAACACAGATGTCAGGTGAGAAAAATAACGGAGCCCCCCTCAGAAAACCGACCTTCTCCTTTGACCTGTAATCCACTCTGTAGCCTTTGAAGTCCCGGAGCTCTCCCCAAATTAAAACTACTTTCGTAGGTGGTGAAAGGAACACTTAAATAAGAGTCACGGGCCCAGCTTCAGTTGGAGGCCTGCAAAAGGCTGTTGAGGATAGGAGGCGCTGAGGACAAATTTCCTCTAGGAACCAGGCTCCCAAGGTCCAAGAGGAAATTTTTCTTTGTGACCATGGAAACTGAAAACACCCCCATCCCGCCCTGAGAAAAAAACTGGAGCACCAAAGTTATGTTTGTTTTGTTTTATTGGGTGCCATCAGCCACAGCTGTAGGATTTAACCCCCCTCCAAGTGGACCTTAGAAGAACCTAGTGACAATCAGCTGTAGACAGAATACAATCAAAATAACATCCTCCAGGGGATTCAGCTCCCACATCTCATTTTCTTTCACATCCTTTGGCTGCTTCTCATAATCCCATATTCATAAAGCAAGCAACTTACGCCAGGAAAACTATGCAAAGCAGCTTTTGAAGAGGGAGTTAAAAGAAATGGGAGTAGGCGCTGGATGGAAGAATTTAAAACAGGAACAAAACTAAAAGGAGTCAATTGTTTATGTGGAAAGGGATCATCAAGAGACAATACACATGCAACATATTACCATCAAAGGCAGCACCCCAAAAGAGGGGAGGGGTTGTAAAGAAAAAGGTCAAGTCAAGTAGGGTGGTGCCTACTTGGGGAGTGGGGCGCTAGCCCCATATACCAGAGGTGCTGGGTTCAAACCTGGCCCTGGCCCCCCAAAAAAGCAAAAAAATAAAAAAATAAGAAAAATGTAAAGTCAAGAGTTCTGGGAAGAGAGGGTTTTAAAACCCGACAGGAATCAAGAATCCAATTGTAGGAAACTGGTTGAGAACTTTCTTGGGGGGTGGAAATATTTAACCTAAAATGACAAAATACATTTGCAGCCATGGTCACTAATCTAGGTCCTTTTCATTGTGGATGGTGATGCACCCCTGGGACTAAGTAAAGGCCCCAGGATCAGTGGCCAACTCCTGGCTCCGTGCCTGTAGCTCAGTGGCTAGGGCACCAGCCACATACACTGGGGCTGGCGGGTTCAAACCTGGCCCAGGCCTGCCAATCAATGATAACTACAACAAAAAAAATAGCTGGGCATTGTGGTGGGCGTCTGTAGTCCCAGCTACTAGGGAGGCTAAGGCAAGAGAATCACTTAAGTAAAGAGTTTGAGGTTGCTGTGGGCTGTGACGCCACAGCACTCTACCAAGGGCAACAAAAGTGAGACTGTCTCAAAAAAACAAAACAAAACAAACAAGAAAATAAACTCCATGTCAGCTACATGTGCCATTTTGAGGATCCAGCATTAGGAGGTAGTCACAACTCAATCTGTGCGAGGAGATATAAGGTAAGAGAAATCCTCTCATCTCCCTTCAGTTTGATATTCCAAATTTTTTGTCCCAACCATAAGGATCAAATTTTCTTCCAAAATACCTAGCATATGAGGTCAACTCATTCTATGAAACTAACCATCTCACTACATCCGAAGGAGAGACTGGGAATATAAATCTTCTGAATTCAACCCACGTATACAGACATCAAGACTATAGACACCGCCCCAAACCTAACTACTTATTTGCCTTCTAAAAGCCAACTAGCTGTAGTCATCTTGCTTTGCAAGCTCATCCAACTGAAGGAACCTCATTAAATCATTTCCCTGCTTCTAAAACCCATGGCATTTGTAATATTAAGCAGCATGGATGGTAAGAATAATATTTAAGGTTGTTTAAAAAGGAGGATGGATAGGGCAGTGCCCGTGGCTCAAAGGTGTAGGGTGCTGGTCCCATATGCCAGAGGTGGTGGGTCCAAACCAAAAACTGCAAATAAAAAAAAAAAAAAAAAAGAGGATGGCTAATAGTCAATAAAGCAATTCCTTTAATTTTTTTTTTTTTTTAATGGCAACTGAGACTCTGTGACTGTAGCTCAGTGAGTAAGGGTGCCAACCCCTTACACTGAGGCTAGAAATTGAACCCAGCCCAGGCCTTCTAAACAATGACAACTCCAACCAAAAAATAGCCAGGCATTATGGCAGGCACCTATAGTCCCAGCTACTTGGAAGGCTGAGGCAAGAGAACTGCTAAAGCCCAAGAGTTTGAGGCTGCTGTGAGTTGTGATGCCACAGCACTCTACCAAGGGCGACATATCCAAACTTCTTTCCCAGGACTGTAAGACCCTACCCAATATGGTTCTTGTGTTTACAATTTCCCAATCTGTTTAATCACTTTCCCCCACCACCCCTAACTATGCTTCAGACACACTGGCTGCCTTATCTCAAGCTCAAACTGGAATATTCTTTCTTCAGGTTGTTCATTGGCCATATCAACAAAAGAAATCCCCTGGTCCAACCCTACCTTGGATTTCTATCCTGTGACTCCATATTATTTTTCCAAATACAGTACTTACCATTTACTTGGACCCTTTACTTGTTCTACAAGACCAGGGACCTTATTTCTACCATATTCCTATTGTTAGAAATGTTTTCTTGACTGAGTTAAATCAATGAATAAATGTACGGGTTAACTTCTTCATAACTAAAAGAAGGTAAATGGGCTCAGTGCCTGTGGCTCAAGCAGCTAAGGCATCAGCCACATACACCTGAGCTGGGGATTCAAATCCAGCCCGGACCCGCCAAACAACGACACCTGCAACCAAGATAGCCAGGTGGTGTGGCGGGCGCCTGTAGTCCCAGCTACTTAGGAGGCAGAAGCAGGAGACTAGCTTGAGCCCAGGAATTGGAGGTTGCTGTAAGCTGTGATGCCACAGGACGCTACCCAGGGCAACAGCTTGAGGCTGTCTTTAAAAAAAAAAAAAAAGGAAATAAATGACTGAATTTTTGTATCAGGTTAAGAATCTGGACTCTTGACCCAGTGTGGTGACTCATGGTCAGGAGTGTGACCCCTTGGACCAGGGGATGTCTTTTGTTGCTATGGCAGGAGTCGAGACCAGCCTGAGCAAGAGCAAGACTGTCTTTACTAAAAATAGAAAAACTAGCCAGACGTGGTGGTGAGCACCGAGAGGCTGAGGGGTCAATCAAGCCCCAAGCCCAAGAGTTTGAGGTGGCTGTGACACTGTGGCACTCTACTCAGGGTGACAGAGTGAGACTCTGTCTAAAAAAAAAAAAAACAGTTGGACACTTATCAGTACTGAGAGCATGCACCTATACTCACATTTCCTATTACACTTTCCAGTCTACCTCAACCAAAAAAACCAGTACCCAAACTCACAGGTAATCCATACCAAAAGCTTTTCATCACCACTTTGAAAAATGTGGCAAAATAAAGCTATAGGCAGACAAGTTTGTAGTAGCTCAAGTGTTTTCATACTGACCTTCATCTACCCAACTGTAATTTACCAGTACACAAAGGAGTTTAATGTTTTCCCTCTTAAAACATTAAAAGTAAAATTAAAGGCCAATTAAAAACATCTGATCCAAATCCTCTAATTTATTACCTCAACTACACAGTAACATTAAATGGAATGTTTTAAAAGCACCTTGTCTGGAACACTGTAAATGCCATTTTGGTGATTCCTTCTTTGTTGACTAGGCTACCAACTCAGAGTTGTAAAGTGACTTGTCCAAAGTCATCTAGAAAGTTAACATTCTGTAAGAGCCAAGTATATGTATTCTGACTACAGATTTTCAAAAAACGAGCAGTATATAACATATAACTGAGATGAGACATGAGTTACAGATTTGATAAAGGCTCAAATTAAAAGCCAGCATTCTCCAGGGATGCTTACAGGAGGGAGCCAGCCCAGCAGAAGGCTTCCTAGGTCTCCAATCCTACTGCCAGCTATACCAGCAGTTCTCAACCTGTGGGTCACAACCCACAGGAACTGTATTTAAAGAGCCACGGCATTAGAAAAGTTGAGAACCACTGAGCTATACTCATTCAGCCTTCCTTAATGTCTTTGTAGGTCTCCAGTTAACTTTTTTTTTTTGAGAGTGTATTCTCACTGTCATCCCAGTTAGAGTGCAGTCATGTCAGCCTTGCTCACTGCAACCTCAAACTCCTGGGCTCAAGCAATCTGCCTGCCTCAGCCTCCTGAGTAGCTGGGACTACAGGTCCCCACCACAACACCTGGCTACTTTTTTCTATTTTCAGTAAAGACAGGGTCTCCTTTTCACTCTTGCTCAGGCTAATCTTGAACTTCTGAACTCAAGCTAGCCACCACGTACAGCCTACAGCCTCCGAGTGCTAGGATCACAGGCATGAGCCACCATGTGCAGCCTACAGTAAATTTTTCTTCTCTATACCCACAAGAATCTGACCCCAGGACACAAAATAGTGTTGTCAGAGACCGGAGGTGGCCAAAACTGATGTGGTTGAGTAGCCTAAGTCTCCTAGATACCATTCACTGCCTTCACCCTTACTAATATGTGCTGCACTCACCCTACATCCAAAGTCCTTTGTTCAGCTGTGTGCTCCACTAGGCTATCCTAATCTCCCCAGAATGTTCTAACTACTCATCTCTATGGGATGGCCAAGCAGTACTACATAAACACTTGTCACATGATTCACTTAGCTGGTTCAATTCCTTGATTCAACTTTATAGCCATGTGACCTTAAGAAAAGTCACCAACGTGGGTGGCACCTGTGGCTCAAGGAGTAGGGCGCCGGCCCCATATACCAGAGGTGGTGGGTTCAAACCCGGCCCTGGTCAAAAACTGCAAAAAAAAAAAGAAAAGTCACTAACTTATAGTCTTAATTTCCCCACTTGTAAAAATAGGTTTAGAAATAGCTAATGTATAATGTTTTTAATATAAACTTTATTATATTAATATATTTTATTAGGATTACAGTAAATGTTAGCTATTAGCCTCATTTCAGATAACAAAACTGAGACAAAGTTCCTAGTATGTTCTAGATCACAAAGCCACGAAGAGGCAAAGCCAGAATTCAAACTTAGGAAACCTCCTGTAGACCCAGCTATGCAGGAAGCTGAGGCAGGAGGAGACCCTGAGCCCAGGAGTACAAGTTCAGCCTGGGCAACATAGTGAAACCCTGTCTCTTTTAAAAAGAAAAAAGGGGGCACAGGACACAGTGGCTCATGCCTATAACGGTAGCACTCTGGGAGGCCAAGGCAGGATGATCACTTTAAGTCGGGAGTTCAAGACTACCCTGGGCTGTCTGGCTGCAGTGGCTCACGCCTAAAATCCTAGCACTCTGGGAGGCTGAGGTGGGTGGATTGCCTGAGCTCAAGAGTTCAAGACCAGCCTGAGCAAGAGTGAGACCCCATCTCTAAAAAATAGCCAGGTGTTGTGACAGATGCCTGTAATGCCAGCCTTGGGAGGGTGAGGCAAGAGAATCATTTGAGCCCAAGAGTTTGAGGTTGCTGTGAGCTATGATGCTACAGCACTCTCCTGAGGGCGAGAAAGTGATACTAAAAAAAAAAAAAAAAAAAAAAAGACCACCCTGGGAAATAGAACAAGACCCTGTGGCTATAAAAAATACAAAAATCAGCCGATGTAGTGCCACCATCCTACAGTTCCAGCTATTTGGATGGCTGAGGCTTACTTGAGCCAAGGAAACTGAGATTGCAGTGAGCTATGACATGCCACTTTAGCATGGGCAACAGACCAAAATCCTATCTCAAAGAAAAAAATAAAAACAAACAGATCAGGAAATCTGACTTCAGAGGCAACAGTCACTCTGTGCCAAGTCAGTTTTCAAATCAAATCCCATCTCCAGAAAGTTTCTTCTTAATTACTAAGACTGCCACATCTCCTTCCTTACCTAACACTTGCCTACCACTGCTTAACTAGTTCACTGAGGTAGGGTGCTACCTCCCAGACAATAAATTCCTCAAGGCCCAAGACCTCAGCTATCTGGGCACTGCACTTCAAGCACTATAGACACACATTACAAATGATCTATGGTTAGATATGAAACACTGTTAAAAATTTTTTCTGGGAAACTCTAGAGTCAGGAGTGTCCAAGCTGTGGCCTATGGGCCACATGGTGGTTATTTGAGGACTACTGGTATTTTGCTTATCTATTGTGTTGTATATTGTGCAAAGTATGTCCGGACCTTTTTTCTTTGCTCATCAGCTTTTGTTAGTATTTGTGTATTTAATATGTGGCCCAAGACAACTTTACACTTCCAATTTACAGAGAAGAAAAAAGGTTGGCACTCTTGCTAGAATGTTACCCTTTATGACTTTTAAAAGTACCTATAGAATTTAGGCAACTTTGAATTTCCCATGTTACATAGCATTCCAGGTCCATAAATCTAGTAAACCTATTACCATGAGGACCTCATTCATCCTTCTAGTCCACTTACTTGGCTTGATAGAACAATGTATCTGGAGGACCAACAGTCTGTACACTCACTCTGGCAGAGCTTAAGTGATGAGTATGATCAGCCTACCTGTAGAGGCTGATCCCTCAGTGATAGTCCCATTAACTCCATCATAAGAGATAGGGCCCTAAGTCTACCCTAGACAGAATTTAAAACAAGGTCCAAACCTCAGGAGAACAGGCTGGGGAGGCTAGAAGCTTCTAGTTGGTCTTGTTCCAGGAATAAGCCATCTACAACTTCTTCAACGAAAACCAAGTTGTAGAGGTGGTAAGTAAAGAAGCTCAATGACCTGAAGTTACAGAGAGCCCATTTTTCCCAAAACACACATTCAAGGTCTGTCCTCCCATTCATTCAACCCACCTTGTCCCAAGTTACAGGACTCTGGAAATCAGAAATCCACAAAAAGCAAAGTATGAAAAGTGGGATACGGTATTATCACATGATTAAAATAAACAGGGTAAGGGTATTTTAAAACAATCTGCAAGAGAGATAAATGATTTGGTTTTGTAGCTCCTGGCTTGAACAATGAGGAGCCTAAGGGCTGAGGCAGCAGGGGCATCAGGACCTAAAGGTGACAGGAGTTAGAGTGATCATCCAGGGCAGGGCACCCTAAGGAGCCAGAAGCCAGGAGCCAGGAACCAGGGCTATGATAGAGAACATTACCACTGACCCATCAAGCTGTTTTTTGCAGGAACCCAGAGAATTGGGCCAGTGGCAGAACCCTCTTTGTAGAGAAAGGAAAATGACAGAAAGCCACAATGACAAAGAAAAATATTGCAAATGCATAGGCCACAATCATAGCTCTACAATCAACCCTCAATCTTCCAGGGATTAACCAAGGATAGGTTTTTATTAGCTTGGCCCTCGTCACCCTACCATCACACAGAAAAGTGCAAAGAAACCTATCGAACTCTTCCACCCATCCTTTCCCAATCCTGCAAAATGAAAAGGAACAGCAAAACACCTGAAAGCAAAGCAGTGAGCAAAGAGAAGCAGGGAGAACAGCCATGGAGTCAGTATCCCTGAAATTACCCCAGTTAGCACTCACAAATAAAGAGCTCATGGTCGCAAGACCAAATGCTTTTGCATACTGGGCAGAGGGAACAGATCTGGAGCAAACTACTGTCATAGGCAGGTTCACATGAAGTCAGTGAAGGAGGCAAGACAACCCAATTGAAATGCACTTGTTTGCCTCATGTGCCTCCCCAAAGTCACTGTGCCCTAGCAGGCTTCCAGAGTCTCTAAAGCCCCCAAAGGTTCTCCTGTTTTCACCCCATTCAACCAGTCTCCTTCCATTCACCCATCACCCAAGTGTCCATTTTGTTGTAGTTTGGAACTGTTGCATTTTTTACCCAGGACCTCAAAACCCAACCCTAAAATAAAAACATAAAAAGAATCCTCTATTCCTCACCCAGACCCAGCATCTCTTGATTGTGCTTGTACCCCACCCCTTTCCCAGAATCTATCATGGTACCTTCTCAAATATAAGCCCAGCAAAACGACACTTGAAAACTCCAACAGTTGGGAATACAGAAAGAATACCAGGTCTATAGCCAGCATGCCCCAGGCCTGCCTCAAATTTCCTCCACCCCTCCATTTTCAAACCACAGGGCAGTAGACGCTGACATCACACCCACCCCTACTGTCTTCTTTCTGGGTCCCAGCCCCAGCACTCACTCCACCCAACTGCCTGAAGGATCCACTAGACTTGCAAATACCATAGCAGTCCATTCTGCACTTTCTGAGAAGCCAAACCCAAGAACCACCCACTGGAGCAGAAGTTGTTTCTGAACCGGGGAAAAATCAGGGAAAATGGTCAAGAACAAGCAGAGGAAAATGGGCATTATGGCATTCTGGTGTGATTAAACTAAGGGCTAAGGAAGTTCAAGCTGCTTGGGCTGGATTTCCCAGTCCTAAAGATGGCGGGCTAGTAGGACTGCAATGAGCTAGATCCCTCCAGGTTGCAGAGAAATCCTTCTGATTCCCACATTCAAGCCCCTTTCCTCAGCCGACCTGGACTCTCTGGCTGCCATCTCTTTAGCTGTCATGTCTTCCTGGATGTCAAACTGGCTCCTCTGACACTGAGTGCAATCAAGACAATGACAACCAGGTTTCCAAACTGCAAATTGCCCCAAGTTTTATTTGTAGTCCATACAAAAGAGAAAAAGAATTAAGGTTTTCTAACCACCTACTTGGGGAGATGGGGAAGTGGGACTGTGCCGCTCACCATCAGCTAGAACATCAATGGTCAGTAGGGATTTGGACACATTACCAACTGACTGTCCCAACAGGAACTCAGCCTCAACAGTCTACAGAGGACATTCAGGGCCCTCTGGACTGCTGGCACAGCTTGGTGCATAGGAAATGGTTAAGGTAACCTTTTCCTGGCCTCCCTCACAACTAAAAAGAAAAAGGCGCCGCCGACCTCAGCTGCGGGTTGTTTCCCATTCAGACGACCTTAAATATCGCGCACAAAAATAAAAGGGAGCCAGGAAAAAATAAAAACATAAAAGAAATTCCCATTCTGGGGAGATGGGAGGCAGGGTAGAGGGGAAACCGCAGATCTAGAGCCAGTAGAGCAAGATTTGCTGCTGAGGCGAAGGAACAAAGTAAGTTACTGCCAAACACTCAAATGAATCATCTCCTGGAGAAGGCCCACATGGGAGAGGGAATGAAAAACCGCAACAGGGAGAGGTATGGGCCAGAGTAGTTACAACCTGGGTCTGTACCCTACCCACCTCTCCTTTCCCACCCTCCCTGTGGTGCTCCATCCCCAGGATGGCCCTACATGCGGCGCTGGTAGCCAGAGTGCATCTGAGCTGCCCGCAGGTAATCATTATAGGAGCCCGAATAGCGTGCGTAATCAGAATGGGCATCGGGCAGGCGACGGTAATCCAGCGAGGACTTTGTCGGCGAGCGGCGGAACGAAAGCTGCGACTCTGATAAACGGCGGTAATCAGAGAGCTCGGCTAAACGCCGGTCGGAACCATACCTAGTCGAGAGAAGAAGACAGTTGGTGAATGAGACAATTGAGGGGAGGGCTCCAAGTGGGCATGGGGGAGATGCCAATGGGGATAGGGAGGGTGTGATCAGATTGGTCTCCAACCGATTGGTCTCCTTTTGTCAAGAAGGCTCATCACCCTGTCCAGGCCAAGAAATCAAGCCTGGATTCAAATGAATGGGAAATCAAACCCTTGACTGAAGCTCTCCCCTCCAAACCAGCCAAGGTGGATTTTGGCCTACACTCCCAAACCACAAACAATCCCCACCCCCGGGCCCTGCATAAAAAGACCTTGGTTATTTACTAACAGAACGGCGGATGAAAGCAAGGTCCCCAACTCCCCAGAGTGGACGCACCTCATAAATTTGCCTTCAGCCAGATGAGTGCCAAAGGGACTAATCTTTCACACCCACCCCCACCAAAGTCAGGACAACCACTTAACAGCCATCCTTGAGACAGTAGGAAAGGCTATGGGCCACAATCCTGCAGGCAGTAGCTCTAATGGCAATTGGGCTAGCCTAGACAAGGGATACTTTTCCCAGCCTGACTAGCTGGTACCAACCTCAGGCTGAGCCCTATGCTCCACTTGACCATGGTGACCAGAAAAGTTCACAGATACCACTCCCCTCAGCCTCTGGACATCCCACAGGAATAAAGGAGAGAAGACCGAGGGAGGGGTCGATGGCTCCAGTTTCCCTCCCATGCCAACCTCAGCCCCTTGCCCTAAGCCCCAGCTGGGGGCAGAGGCGAGGGGGCATACAGTACCTTTTCGACATGGCGACAGCCTTTTTGTAGGGATCGTCGTAGCTGGCCCGGGGTGGGGAGAGACGGGTACGCTCATAGGGCGGCGGGGTGCTGTTGGCGTTGGCAACGGCCCCCTGGGACATGGACAGGTAGGCTGCAGACGGCTGACCTGCCCCATCGTAGGCACTGCCTGGCTGGCCACGATAGGAGGCAGCAGCCTGATGCTGCTGGGCAGCATAGGAAGCAGCCAATGAGGCTGACGACTGAGTGCGGTAAGGAGCTGCCAGGGTGGCAGAAGGCTGGGCCCCATAGGCAGCTGCAGCACCATAGGAGCCAGTGGCAGCGGCAGCCGGCTGGGCCCCATAGGAGCCTGAAAGGCCCATCGATGCTTGAGCCCCGTAACTATTCAGCTGGGTCTGGACAACCGGCTGGGCCCCATAGGAGCCAGCCATTGGGGTAGTGGCTTGTGCAGCATAGGCGGCTGGCTGGCTGGCATAGGCAGCAGCTGTGGCTGGCTGTGCCACATAGGCAGCAGGCTGGGAAGAGTAGGAAGCAGACTGCTGTGCAGCATATGGGGCAGACTGGGCATTGTAGGAGGCCGAGGGCTGGGCATTGTAAGAAGCTGCCTGAGCTCCATAAGCTAGTGAAGAAGCTGCAGACTGGGCCCCATAGGAGGCTGCCTGAGCCCCATAGGACCCGAGGGAGGAAGCTGCTCCCTGGGAGTTGTAGGAGGAAGCAGCCGCACGAACCCCATAGGAAGAGGCAGCCTGGGCGCCATAAGAGGATGGCTGGTTACCATAGGAGGCAAGGGAGGAGCCCTGAGCCCCATAGGAGTTGAGTGAAGAGGCCGCAGCTGCCTGACCCCCATAGGAGGAGAGGGCCGAGGCTGAGGGCTGGGCTCCACCATATGGGCCGAGCGAGGAAGCTGCAGCAGACTGGGAACTAGGGCTAGCCAGCTGGCCCCTGTATGGAGCCCCCAGGGAGACAGAGGGCTGAGCGCGGTAAGAAGCTGCCTGGGCTGTCATGGGCTGAGTCCGATAGCCAACACCCAAAGAGGCGGAAGGCTGGGCCCTGTAGGCAGCTCCCAGAGACACTGAGGGCTGGGCCCGGTAGGTGGCTGGCTGGGCCGTCAGAGGAGCCACATAAGAGGCCCGGGGTGGTGAACGGCGCAGGGGGCTGCGGTCGCGACCAAAGAAGGGTGGTGTGGGCTGACGGGCTTGCCCATCAAAGCCACCAGTGCTGTTGCCAAAAGCCTGCTGGTAGTCGAAGGTGGCAGAGAAGCCACCAGTTCCAGGGAATGCCGTATCCCCAGCCCCTGGTTTCTTGGTCTTGTCCCCAGACTGGATAGCCAGGCCAGGCCCCTTCTTCTGACCCTTGGTGGAGAGTTCCACGTTGATGCGCTTGCCCTTCACTTCTTTGCCGTTGAGCTGCGCGATGGCGGCTTTGGCATCAGCTTCCTTCTCCATGTGAACAAACGCGTAGTCTGATAAAGCAGCAGACAGAGGGTTAGCAATTAGGGGGGGGAGGACATGCTACCTGATGGGTCCCAAATTGGACACACAACAGCACCCAGCTGTTGCCAGTTACCTCCTCCAGGTTTCTAAACCCTCCTCTCCAGGAGTATGGCATAAAATATGGCTCCCACATAACAAAGTTTCTGACTACCCCAAGCAATCATCTTTGCCTACAGTCTTCTCCCCATTTTCCCCTTTCCCCCTGCCACTTCACCCAACTTCCTGGTGAAAGAAGAAAGAGCAAAGATGAACTGCAACACAGTATAAAAATCTTCACAGCTCCTGTTAAATACAAACCAGCACAATGCAGAAAGGGTTTCTGGATCACTCAATTGTTCAGTATTCTCAATCCAAGCTCACCAAACACTAATGCTCAAAAACACTGGAAAAGACCACTCACATTTTAGCACGACCCATGTCTTAGCCCAGGTCAAGTTAGGCAAAAGAGTTCGACTACAATAAGCAAGCGATTCACAAAACTCCTCCAATGTAATCTGCCCCTTTTTTCACAATATTCCCCAAGTTTTCAAGGCACTTCCAGACAGAAGACCTCATTTGAGCCTCACAACAATCCTGTCAAGTAGGCAGCTGTGAAGAAGGCAGGACAAAGGGTCATTATCACCATTTTACAAGTGGGCAAATATGCTCAAGAGTATTTAATTTACATGGCTTCCCCCAAATCAAAGTGTTACAGTCAAGTCCAGAATCTCAACTCTTCCATTTGGACACTCGTCTATTCCTGAGAAGTCAACATATAAGGCAGGACTGTAAAATGACTGAAAATTTAGGCTCAGAAGGGGAGAAGGTGGACCCATGTAAGCCAATGAATTATGGGAATGGAAATGAAGTCTTCTGGCTGAGATCAAGTCCAAGCCCGCTATTATCCCATGCCACTTTACATCCTCCACTGTTTCCTCTTTACAGGACAGAGGTATACCTTATTCCTCAGGCTTCTGTTTAGAGAACAGATTGTTTACAGGAAAACCTGCTTTATCAGCTGTAAGACAAGAACCTGCAATTCCTGCAGGTAGCAGGCTCTGCTAAGCAGGCTGTTCCTGAGGCTCTTAAGATCTGACTGAGCTGAGATGGGAGAGAAGCTAGAACAAGATATTGATCTGGAAGTTCTACTCATCTACCACATAGAAGGGGAAAACTTTAGGTAGAGGAGGACTGGGAAGAAATTCTCATTCAAGTCCACAATACCACTCACAAACCACAATAGTGAAAGCAGTATCTGAAGAACAATGATAGGATCCTACCTAGTAAATAAGGCCCGGCACTCACCCCCATTCTCAATCTATGGCTAAAGACAGAATCCAAGTGCCAGGATCCCTGATCTCTGTCACATCAATTTAAGAAGCAAAGAGTTACCCAGATGAAACTACTAAAGGTACAGTCTCCAAGATAACAAATTCTTTTACTAGCTTCTAAACAAGTGTCCCATTTTGTTTGGGGGGAAACTTTCATACTGGGATGCCCTCTCTAGCTGCTCCTCTAGAACTCCATTTCACTGCATTTGAAGACCAGGTTCATCACAATGAGAATAAAAATACATTTAAGAATTCAAAAGTGTGTTATAACACAAAAGGGATACTAGGCTAAGAAATAAAAGGCTTCACCTCTAGATTCAGCTATCACTGACTTATTAAAAGATCTTAAGGAACTTACCATGTGTTTCCTCACCTGACAAATCTATCCAACCTACCTCAAAATTAGGAGGTTCAAACGAGAAGACAAAAGTGTCTTGTATAACTAGCTACCATAGAATGTCAAGGAATTATGATTATTCAAACCTAGGAATAAGCAGGGGCTTATTTCCCTACAGAATATTATCTTTCATCTCTGATGAAACACAATGCCATCCAACCATGAAAATTTTGAATATGTCAGAGATGATAAAAAACAAAATGAACTACCAAAACTCTCAGTCCTCAAACCCCCATGGCTAGAGACTTGTCTAATGACTACAAAAAGCTGCTTGTTCCTTTCTGCCTAGCCACAGTGCACTAGAATTGTCCTCCAATTTCTCATCTCCACTCTGGGTAGAGTGGGATAAAAATAGCAGCAAGTGGACTAAGTAAGATCTCTAAAAACCCAGAGGCTGAGCTGACCCTTAGGAATGGCAAAACCACCTGGAGAATGCAGCGACAAGCAAAAAGGATGATTCAAAGAGAAAAGGAAGCAGAAAGAGTTGCTGGAGCTTGGGGAAGGAGGACATTCTTCAGGTACCAGCAAGGGAATATTAAGGACCCACACTAATACTCTTGATTATTCTATCCATAAATTCCTGAGACTAGAAATAGCTAAGAAAAACACTCAACAAAAACTTCCATCGGTTTACAAGAGCATTTGGATATACAACTGTCTACTCCCTATTTAGCTGGATTTTATTAAGAGACCAAGTGGTAAAATTTGAAAATTGAGATTTCACATGTACAATTCATTTGAATGCCCAGATCAAATAACCCCCCCCACACACAAAAAAAGCCATGTGATACAATTAAAACCTACCTATATACTCGAGTATAAGCCAAGTTTTTTCGGCACAAAATTTGTGCTGAGTTCAGGTTTTTCAGCACAAATTTTGTGCCGAAAAAACTCGGCTTATGCTCGAGCATATACAGTAATTTTATCAGGAACTTTCTAAGCCTGATATGGAGTAAGTGTAAATAGGTTGCTCCAGTGACTCAATTGCATCAGGACTAAGTAAGCCCCACCACAGTGAGCAGCCAAACTCAGACCTAGTCCTATCAGAGACACCCAGAAACCCAACTACTCCTAGGACAATTAAGAAAAACCACAGATCTGAAAAACTCTAGGGACCTACCTGCCTGGAGAGCTAGTTCAAGGAAACCTCTGAAGAAAATCACTGCACTGGGACGAACAAGGAATGTTTTGCTGAGATCTCCTAATGGTCTGCTGGCATCACAATTCCTCCAGTACAAAAGTTAAGAGAACCCAGGAAAATGTGTTTTCCTATCCTGAGAAAACTGAAAATCTTTAACTTGAAACTACAGAGCTCAATATCAGAAGAATGCTCACCCACAAAAAAGGAAAAGAGGTATTTTCCTCTTTTTCAGTCCTCCCTAAAGTCTGTGTTGGTTCCTGAAGTTGTTCATCTTTGAACACCCAATAGGATGCAATTGTAAAGAATAGCTGCAATTCACTGTTGCTATTGTGATTTCTACTCTACAAATCATATATAAGCTCCTGGAGTAACCAAGCAACTATGTTTTTTTTCCTATGAAATAAAACAGACCTGGTTGTTCTGTGCAATGCCAAGCTACCATGCTTTTCAAAGACCTGACAGCCAACGTGGGGAGATTCTATCAAATGACCACTCCTAGCCCAAGAAATGAGTAAGCTAGTTACAGAGCCAGTCTGTTCTACTACAGTCTCAATTTTAAAACCTCACTTTCCTTCCTCCCAAAGAGATAAAAATGCATCAGTGGAGGATATGATGCTCAAATCTTTCCCACAATGTCTTACATCAAAGTGTATCAGGAGCTGTGTCACATATCAGAATAACTACCAGTAACTGCTGAACACCACTGCCAGAGAAAACTAATGCATTTCTTTTAAGTAAATGTTTACAAAGAGACAATGCACAAACATTCCCTCTGTCACAAGGAGTCAGTGAGGAATTCTAAAATCTATGTGCAGTCATTATGCACTTCACCCCCACCATCACTTGGACTTGTCCAGAGTAAATTCAGGCAATTTTCTGGCTTTCTCTACCACCAGAAAGCAAGCTTCTTGACCATATGAGCTGGCTTCTAGACTCCCAATCTAGTAGCCACCCGACAACCACAAAAGAAACTTTGTAGGTCAATTAAACACTAAGTTCTCAAAGACTCTCTCCATTTGCTGGCCAAGAACCCAATCTGAGACCCTCCCCACTTTTACTCTAAGCAAAAGCAAAAATCCATGCACCATACAGCCTGACTCAGAGCACCCAGCAGGAAAGCCCGATTCCGGATAGTCGTAGACGTGCATAACCTAAGTTGAGGAAAATAGAATGCAGTATTAATGCAGAACAAGGAATTGTTCCTAGAAGTGGAAACTATGATCCTTTATACTTCCCCCACTTACAGAAAGGACATGGAATGACCTAAAAGATGTGCCATTCTCAAACAGCAAATGAAATATCCTGGTGGGAATGAATAAGCATCTGTATCCCACATATATTTCCTATCTTAAAACTGTTCACACAGGGTCTGAGTATATCTGGCAGATAAGAATCCAACACCAGCAGCAAGGCATCAGATACTCCCAGGTTGCTTCCTCGAAGATGACAAGGCAAAATTAACTATGATCTGTACCCTAGTGGAACAGAGACTGGCCACACACCCACCAAATCCTGCCAACATAAAAGAAAAAGACCTTAGGGAATAAAAACCCAGACTATAAAAAAAGTCAACTCAGTACTCAAGCCTAAATTAATGGTGACACGTTTTCTTCGAAGAAAAGGCAAACTAGGATCTGCCCTGGGGATTAGACTACTCAAGCAATGACAACTACTGATTCAGTAAACGTTTAAGTTTCCACAATGTTTAACGTAAACCTCTTTCTTACCCCTCCCCAGAACTCCTAAGCCAGAGTATGCCCCCTTGCAAAGTCACCCTTCCCTGGGGCGTTTGGCAAGACTATGAGAAGGGGGTCTTCATAAAACAAGCTTCTTTCTACATGCAAGAGGACGGGGCTTTTAGTTGACAGATACGAAATGGACCCCAGAGGAAAAAAAAAAAAAACAAGTTTGAGGGAGTTGAAAAGTACAGAGCTGCCACACCTAACCTACCTAATACTGAAAGGCCAAAGTGGTTCGAAAGGGGCCCCTCCTATACCCACGAGTAACTGTGTCCATGAGCAGACCCCATGCCAGACAATACTAAAAGACCCCAGCCCGAGAAACGTCCAAGGGCCCCGTTACCTTACGCTTGAGAGCATTCACCAGGAGGGAACACGAGGGCGGCCTTGGGGCGCCAGCCCCCACCTTTTCCCTCTTCCCTTGATCTGACCGACGTCTGGAGAGGAAGTGGGGAAGTGGCGAAATCTTCCCCGCTCCATGATCCGGCTTGTGCCCGTCACTTCCCAATTTCCGCTCTGTTGCCAGGCCCAGGAGACCAGGAGAAAGCGCGCCCCCGGAACACACTCAAGTCCCTCAGGCGCGTTCCCGGCCCCGTAGCATGGCTCCCAGTGGCCGCCGCACCCACCCAGAGCCGCTTCCTCCCACCTGGTAAATGGTGCCTGGACCGCAGGGGAGGAGGGTAGCCCCCAACACCTCCGGCCTGCTCCCGCGCACTTCCCCACCCTGCCCCGCCTCGCAGTGACCGACCCCCGGGTAAGGGGCGTGGCTAACAGGCAAAGTGCCCCGAACGCGCCCCCGCCCCGAACGCGCCTCCCGCGTTACCTTTCACCACGTCACACTCGATGACGCGTCCGCGGCGCTCGAAGAGGCTGCGCAATTCCTGGCTCGTGCAGGCAGCCGACACATTGCCCACGAAAATCTTCCAAGTATTAAGAGGCCTTGGGCGCGACATCTCCACCACGAGCGCGCGCCCTGGCCGCAGCTCGTGGCCGTGCAAGGCCTCGATGGCGCGCAGCGCGCCCGCGTTCTCGCGCATGTGCACGAAGGCGAACTGTTTCATGACGGCGCAGCTCATGACCGTGCCATAAGGCGCAAAGAGAGCTGCCAGCTCCTCCGGAGTCGTATCCGCCCCGTCAACATTGCCCACGAATATCTTCATTTTGCCGCGGCAGCCGCCTTCCTGGAGAGCCGGGACCTCTCCTCAAGCGACCAGCGAGACGTCTGACCCACCGGTAGTCCTCCCCAGGAATGGCTGGCGACCGAGAGCCTCTCCGCGCAGGCGCCCTGACCTAGCCAATCGGGACCCGCATCCCGGGAGTCCAGGAGCCAATCAGAGAGTCTGAGAGAAGATACGCTCAGACGCAGCCAATCCCAGAGGGCCTGAAGCCCGCTCGGTAGCGGAGGAGGTGGGTGAGGGACGAAGGCGCGCGACCAACCGCCACAGCCTGGGGGAGGGGAAAGGAGAGTCGGAGAGGAGGGAGCGCGCGCGCGAGCGGCGCGGGTGGCAGAGAGGCCTAGTCTGAGAGGCAACCTCTGGCTCCGCTGGGGTCCGAAAGGCAACCTGCAGCCCCCGAGGAAAAACTTTGTTCAGTCCAGAAATCAGGGCTCCTCCCATTCTGTCATCCTTGGCTAAACCTGCGCCTGGATGTGGCCGCACAGGTGACCCCGGGAAGGCCTGGCCGGGTGAGAGAATCCAGGACTAACGCCTTCAGTCGGCAAACGGCTCCCGAGCCCGGGCCGGCCGGGCGCCCCGAGGGGCCCGCAGTGCCGGTCACTCTCTGGAAACACGCTCCGGGGGTCGCTGCCTCCCTGGCAGACCGTGGAAAATCAAGGGTCTCCATCCGGACGAAATTTCCAGTGGAGAAATAGTGTTACGACTCTATAGTGTCTGTTTGGAGTTCTCCACAGTAAAAAGCTTAATAAAGTAGAAAATTAAAATAATCCTTGAAGAGGCAAAAGTTGAGCCTTAAGAAAGAAAAGGAAAAAAGGCCAACAGATTAGCGCGTGTAAATAAAACGATTTTTGCATGTCAGATGTGACAGTCTCGGAAATACTTGCCCACGTGTAATTCAACAAACTAAAGGGTTTTCTTTATCTTCTTTTTTTTTTTTTTTTTTTGAGACCACGTCTCATTCCGTTTACCAGGCTCCCATGCTGCAGCGTTACAGCTCACGGCAGCCTCGAACTCCTGGGCTCAAGCCGTCCTCTTGCCTCAGCCTCCCGAGTAGCTGGGACCACAGGCCCCACCAAACGCCCGGCTAGTTTTTCTTTTTTTCTTGTTTGAGACAGAGTCTCACTTTGTCGCCCCTGGTACAGTGCTGTGGCGTCACAGCTCACAGCAAACTCCCAACTCCTGGGCTCAAGTTTTTTGGGGTTTTTTGGTTTTTTTTTTTTTGGCTAGGGCTGGGTTTGAACCCTCCACCTCTGGCGTCTCACTTTGTCACCCTCGGTAGAGTGCTATGAGGTCACAGCTCACAGCAACCTCAAACTCTTTTGGGCTTAAGTGATTCTCTTACCTCAGCCTCCTCAGTAGCTGGGGCTACAGGCGTCTGCCACAACGGCCGGCGTTTTTGTTAATTTTTAAGGTCTCGCTCTGGCTCAGGCTGGTCTCAAACTTGTGAACTCAGGTGATCCGCCCCCCTCAGCCTCCCAGTAGTTTTTCTATTTTTAGTAGAGACAGTGTCTGGCTTTTGCTCAGGCTGAGTTTACGGATCCTCCCACCTCGGCCTCCCAGAATGCTAGGATTACAGGTGTGAGCCACCCATCTGACCCAACACCCATCTGACGCAACAAATTAGTTGAGTTCCTACTCCCTGGACTACACCAACAATATAGAAGTAAACCCCCAAAATGCCAAAAATTCTTGGAACTTTCATTATAATAGGGAGAGACAGATAATAAATCAGTAAAACATGGAATGTTAGATGGTGATGAAGACTTAAAGTAACCACAGAAGGAAGCCATCCAGTTTCAAGTCCCAGCTACTTGGGAGGCTGAGGCAAGAGTATCACTTAAGCCCAAGAGTTTGAGGTTGCTGTGAGCTGTGACAACACGGGCACTCTGGCATTCTATGGAGGGCGACATAGTGAGACTCAGTCTCAAAAAAAAATAAAATAAAAAAATCCAGGAGATAGATGATGGTAATATGGATTCTTGCCCAGTGGAATTAGGAAAAAGTAGTCATATTTGGATGTATTTTGATGGTAGAGTTAACACCATATGTGCTAAGATGTGAGTTGTAAGAGAAAGAAAAAAACAAGCAAAAGGAAGCATGGAGTTGCTATTTACTGAGAAGGGGAACATTAAAAGAAACATTTTCTGTGAAAGGTCAAATTTTGGAGATTGCTATGGTGTAAATGTTTGCATCCTCCAAAGTTCATAAGTTGAAACTTAATCACCAGTGTGATGGTGTTAAGAACTGAGTCCTTTGAGAGGTGATTAGATCATGAGGGCAGAACCCTCAAGAATAAGATTCATAAGGCAGCACCTGTGGCTCAAAGGAGTAGGCTGCTGGCCCCATATACTGGAGGTGGCGGGTTCGAACCTGGCCCTGGCCACAAAAAAAAAAAGAATAGGATTCATAGCCTGGTGTGGTGGCAAGTGCCTATAGTCCCAGCTACTTGGGTGGCTGAAGCAGGAATATCACTTAAGCCCAGGAGTTTAATGCTGCTGTGAGCTGTAGTGACACTTTTGCACTCTAGACCCAGAGACAGAGCAAGACCCTGTCTAAAAAAAAAAAAAAAATTCAGAACTTATTGATAAGGAAAGATGACCATAGTTTAAGAGGGAAAAAATAATGTAGTTACATAATATCACATCTTTCTAAGCTATAGAAGGTAAAAACTCTCCATATCTATACATTTGTTTTTCAGCATAGAGAAAGGTCAGGCACAGTGACTCATGCCTATAATCTTAGCACTCTGGGAGGCTGAGGCAGGAGGATTACTTGAGCTCAGGAGTTTGACACCAGCTTGAGCAAGAGTGAGACCCTGTATCTACAAAAATTAACCAGGCATTGTGGCAGGTGCCTATAGTCCCAGTTACTCAGGAGGCTGAGGCAAGAGGATTGCTTGAGCCCAAGAGTTTGAGGTTGCTGTGAGCTATGATAACACCACTATACTCTAGCCCAGGCAGCACAGTGAGACCCTGTCTCAATAAAAAAAAATTTTTTTTTTTTTTGCAGTTTTTGGCCAGGGCTGGGTTTGAACCCGCCACCTCCCGCATATGGGGCCGGTGTCCTACTCCTTTGAGCCATAGGCGCCACCCCAAATGTTTTTTTCTTTTCTTTTTATTTGTAGAGACAGAGTCTCACTTTAGCACCCTCCGTAGAGTGCCATGATGTCACATGGCTCACAGCAACCTCCAGCTCCTGGGCTTACGCGATTCTCTTGCCTCAGCCTCCCAAGCAGCTGGGACTACAGGCGCCCGCCACAACACCTGGCCATTTTTTTGTTGCAGTTTGGCTGGGGCCGGACTTGAACCCGCCACCCTCCATAAAAAATTTTTTTCTTAATGACACAGATGAGTACATTTTCCCAGCATGGACTTATTCTATTTCATAGACATTCCTTCTGATAAAGGACAAGAACTTTTTCTTGTCCACCCCCATTCCTTCCTGCTTTCCACCCTGTCTGGTGAGTTTGTAAGGATGGGAGGCTTGGAGCTATGGCAGCCACCCTGCCACCCAAAAGAGAAAGGGGAAGCTAAGAGAAATGTATGGTTCATAGTGACAGTGTCCTGACGTCACCAGGCCACTGGACCTGTTCTAAATCCTCAAACCTCCAGACTACTTACTTTGTATGTAATTAAATGTCTTAATTGCTTTGGCTTCTATTAGGACTATGTTACTTGGTATAGAATTCAGCCTAATACAGAATTTCACAGAAAATATCAAGACTGAACATAATATCAATAAAGTCATGTTTTTTTAAAAATATGGAGGTAAATCCCAGAAGAAATGGATAAAAGAGTTGAAAGCAGGCTCGGCGCCTGTAGCTTGAGCAGCTAAGGCACCAGCTACATACACCTGAGCTAGCAGGTTCGAATCCAGCTATCCAGCCTGGACCTGCCAAACAACAATGATGGCTGCAACCAAAAAACAGCTGGGTGTTGTGGCAGGCGCCTGTAGTCCCAACTACTTGGGAGGTAGAGGCAGGAGAATCGCTTGAGCCCAGGAGTTGGAGGTTGCTGTGAGCTGTGATTTCACAGCACTCTACCCAGGGCGACAGCTTGAGGCTCTGTCTCAAAAAAAAAAAAAAAAAAAAAAAAAAATTTGAAAGCAGTTGCAGTGGACCTGGGAAAAGATGGGATAGGGATTGCTCCATTTCATTATAATCCTAGTAGTAGTACTCTTTGGCTTTTAAGTTGTTTTATATTGTATATTACTTAGATAAAAATAAAGTTTTAGATACTTTGAACAGACTTAGTGAAAATAAAAGAAAATCCATAGGTTAAAACCTCCAACTCCAGAGCTTAAGAGATCCTCCTGCCTCAGCCTTCTAAGTAGCTGTGGTGCACCACACATATGGCCAATTTTTGTTATTTCTTTGTAGAGTTAAGGTCTTGCTTCGGCTCTTCTCAAACTCCACTTCAAGTGATCCACCCGCTTCAGACTCCCAAAGTGCTAGGATTATAGGCAAAAGCCACCATGCCCAGCTTGTGCTTAATTTTTAATGTACTCTACTATAATTCTTATCAAATGAGAATTTTTTTTTTTTTTTTTTTTTTGTAGTTTTTTGGGTTTTTTTTTTTTTTTTTTGGCCGGGGCTGGGTTTGAACCCACCACCTCTGGCATATGGGGCTGGTGCCCTACTCCAATGAGCCACAGGTGCCGCCCTCAAATGAGACAAGATTGGAAAACATTTACATTCTGCTTGCTGAGCTTAGAATCACAGAAACAAATTGATTAGAAAGATGGGAGAAATTTTTTACTTAAAATTATATTTATTCAAGCTCCGTATTATGGTCCCTAAGAAGCAACAGAAAGCTTCCTGAGATAGTTACAGGTTCTTCTTTAACACTGGTTGGTAACAAAATATTTCCAGGTGCTGAAGGACAATGGTGCAATCATAGCTCACTATATGAAATTCCTGGACTCAAGAAATCCTTGTACCTCAGCTTCTTGAGTAGCTGGGATGACAGGTGCATGCCAAGATACCCAGCTAAATTTTCTTTCTCCTTCTTTCTTTCTTTTTTTTTTTTTTTTTTTGAGACAGAGTTTCACTCGTTGCCCTTGGTAGGGTGGCGTCATAGCTCACAGCAACCTCAAAATCTTGGGCTCAAGGGATTCTCTTGCCTCAACCTCCCGAGCTCAGGCAATCCACCCCCACCTCAGCCTCCCAGAGTGCTAGGATTACAGGCATGAGCCACCACTCCTGGCCCTAGTTTTTCTATTTTTTAGTAGAGACAGGGTCTCACTCTTGCTCAAGCAATCTATCCGCCTTGGCCTCCCAGAGTGCTGGGATTACAAGCCTTAGCCACCACACTTGGCCTTTTGTAAATTCTTTTTTTGAGATGGGGTTTCACTGTGTTACCCAGGCCGGAATGCAGTGGTTATTCACAGGTATGTTCACAGAGCACTAGAGCCTCGAAGTCTAAGCCACAAGGCATCCTTCCCTCCTTAGTCTTTTGTGTACCTGGGATTACAGGTGCACACCATTGCACTAGACAACATGAGATATCTGACTTGATTATCATAATAGGCCTTTCAGATATACATATTATTACAGAGTCTCTGTTTCATAAGGATACTGAGGCAAAGAGATATTGCTGAAGTTTAAAAGGCTAGGAAGGAGTGGACCTGACATCTGGATCCAGTGCCCTGATATGTACACGAGTAAGAACGATTATTAAACATGCCCATACACAGAACATAAATATAGCTCTAGTAAAATTAATGAGGAGTTCACTCATTATGTAAAGATGTTCCTCTGGGGCAAATACTCTTCAGAGCCAGGAAAGATTTTTTGGTAGACCGTCTTTAAGATTGTGGCCAACAGAGCAAGGGGGGATTAGATAGATAGATAGATAGATAGATAGATAGATAGATAGATAGATAGATATGGAGACCAGGGAGATAGAACAACTAAAAGCAATGTTTAGTGTTGATTTACTGGTTTTACTCATTGCACTACATTTATATGAATTGGATTTAGAGGGAGCTGGGTGACGAGTACAGAGAATTCCACTATAATTTTTCTATACAAATTTTTAAAATATTGAGACATAATTTTTTCTTTCCTTTTTTTTTTTTGAGGCAGGGTCTTGCCCCTGGGCTAGAGTGCAGTAGAGTCATTATAGTTCACAGCAACCTAAAATTGCTGGGTTCCAGTGATCCTCATTCCTCAAGGTCCCAAGTAGCTGGGACTACAAAGCGCCCACCATCATACCTGGCTAATTTCTTTTTTTGTATAAATAGGGGTCTTGACATGTTGCCCAGAATAGTCTCAAACTCCTAGCCTTAATTGATCTCCTGCCTCAGCCTCTCCAAATGCTGGGATTATGGGTGCAAACCACCCCACCCAACTAATTCCAGAATATTTTAGTTTATCTTATTTTATTTATTTATTTATTTTTATTTTTATTTTTTTTGCAGTTTTTGGCCAGGGGCTGGGTTTGAACCCGCCACCTCCAGCATATGGGGCCAGCGCCCTACTCCTTTGAGCCACAGGCGCCACCCTATTCATTTATTTTTGAGACAGAGACTCAAGGTGTCACCCTGAATGGAGTGCTATGGCATCATAGTTCACAGCAACCTCCAACTCAGGCTCAAGCGATCCTCTTGCCTCAGTTTTCCTAATTTTAGTAGAGATGGGGTCTCGCATTTTGCTCAGGCTGGTCTCGAACCCATGAGCTCAAGCTATCCACCTGCCTTGGCCTCCCAAAGTGAGGATTACAGGTGTGAGCCCAAGTGCCTGGCCTAATTCCAGAACACCAAAAAGGAACCTGTATCCACTGGCATTAACTCCTACTTCCTCCTCCTCCCAGCCCCTGGTTATCATTAATCTTTTTATATCTATGGATTTTCCTATTTAAGACATTTCATATAAATGGAATCACACAACATGTGGCCTCTTGGGTCTAGCTTCTTTCACTTAGCATAATGTTTTCAAGATTAATCCATATTGCAACTTTTTGTTAGTCTAAAATAATTTCAGGCTGGGGCAGTGCCTATGGCTCAGTAAATAGTGCGCCAGCCCCATATACCAAGGGTGACAGGTTCAAACCTGGCCTAGGACAAACTGCAACAAAAAATAGCTGGGCATTGTGGCGGGCGCCTGTAGTCCCAGCTACTCGGGAGGCTGAGGCAAGAGAATCGCCTAAGTCCAAGAGCTGGAGGTTGCTGTGAGCTATGACGCCATAGCACTCTACCGAATGCAACAGAGTGAGACTCTGTCTCTAAAAAACAAAATAATAATAATTTCAGGCTGGATATAATGGCTCACACCATAATCCCAGGGCTTTGGGAGGCCAAGTCAGGCGGGTTGCTTCAGACTCAGATTTCAAGACAAGCTGGGCAACAGGGTAAAAACCTATCAGCAAAAAAAGAAAAAAAAAATTAATTAGTTGAAAATCTTTGCCAAATTCAGGCATTTTTGTGCTCACAACTTTTGCCATGTCTACAAACCATCTGTACAAAAATTGGACAAACACTTTTCTTTAAGTTGATTATCTTTTGTTTGTTTTTTATTTTTTTTTTGAGATAGAGCCTCAAGTTGTTGCCCTGGGTAGAGTGCTGTGGCATCACAGCTTACAACCTCTAACTCCCGGGCTCAAGCGATTCTCCTGCCTCTGCCTCCCAAGTAGCTGGGACTACAGGCGCTCGTCACAACGCCCCAGCTATTATTTTTTTGGATGCAGCCGTCATTGTTGTTTGGCCGGCCAGGGTTGGATTCGAACCCGCTAACTCATGTGTATGTGGCTGGTGTCTTAGCTGTTTGAGCCACAGGTGCCAAGCCTAAGTTGATTATCTTTTAAACTTATTTTTTGTTGCTTTTTTTTGAAATAGCGCCTCACTTTGTTGTCCTATTAGATTGCTATGACATCATAGCTCACAGTAACCTCAAACTTAGGCTCAAGCAATCCTCTTGCCTCAGCCTCCCACATACCTGGGACTATAGAAGCCTGCCACAATGCCTGGCTATTTTCAGAAATGGGGTCTTGCTCTTGATCAGACTGGTCTTGAACTCCCAAGCTTAAGCAAACCACCTGCCTTGGCCTCCCAGAGTGCCAAGATTACAGGCATGAGCCACCACACCCAACCTAAATTAATTTAAAAAGGAAAAAAAAAAAAATTTTTTTTTTTTTGAGACAGAGTTTTACTAGGTCACCCTGGGTAGAGTACCGTGGCGTCACAGCTCACAGAAACCTCAAACTCTTGGGCTTTAGTGATTTTCTTGCCTCAGCTTCCCAAGTAGATGGGACTATGGGCGCCCGCCACAATGCATCTATTTTTTGTTTCAGTTGTCATTGTTGTTTAGCTGGCCCAGGCCAGGTTCGAACTTGCCACCCTTGGTATATGTGGCTGGCGACCTAACCACCGTGCTACAGGCGCCAAGCCTTAAAAAGGAAATTTTAATCATATTGGCAAATATCTCTGTGTCGCCTACTGAATACTATTACATTCCAGGGTCTTTTCTAAATACTTTGTTTGTTTTGAGACAGAGTCTCATTTTGTTGCCCTTGTGATAGTGCCAGTGGTGTTACAGCTCACAGCAACCTCAAATTCTTGGGCTTAAGCGATTTTCCTGCCTCAGCCCAGCTTCCCAAGTAGCTGGGACCATAGATGCCTGCCACAATGCCCAGCTATTTTTTGGTTGTAGTTGTCATTGTTTGGCAGGCCCAGGCTGGATTCGAACCCACCAGCTCCAGTGTATGTGGCTGCCGCTCTAGCCACTGAGCTATAGGTGCCGAGCCTAAATACTTGTTTTGGGGGGGTTTTTTGGTTTTTTTTTTTTTATAGAGACAATCTCACTTTATGGCCCTTTAGTAGAGTGCTGTGGCGTCACAGCTCACAGCAATCTCCAGCTGTTGGGTTTAGGCGATTCTCTTGCCTCAGCCTCTCGAGCAGCTGGGACTACACGCCCGCCACAACGCCTGGCTATTTTTTTGTTGCAGTTTGGCCGGGGCTGGGTTTGAACCCGCCACCCTCGGCGTATGGAGCTGGCGCCCTACTCACTGAGCCACAGGCGCCGCCCATAAATACTTTTTTAAAAGACAGAATCTCACTCTGTCACCCAGGCTGGAGTGCAGTGGGTGACAGAGTGCTTCTCTATGCTCCCTGAAACTCCAAGGCTTTGGGATGCCCTGGGACGTGGCTAAACATCTTTGCCTGCAGTTGCATTTCTGCTTTGCAGAAGGGGCTTCAAGATGTTTGAGCAGTGTTCTGTCATTTAAAAATAAACTTTGAAAAATCACACAGATAGTTGACACAGCTATAATCCCAGAATGGAAGTGAGAGGATGTCAGGGATTGGCCATGAGCAGAATCCAGAAGGGGTTTCTGCAATGACTTGGAATGGGGAAAGATAGCCCGGGCTTAAAAGAATTTGGGGTAGAGCTCGTTGGCTCATGCCTATAATCCCAACACTCCAAGAGGCCAAGGCTGGTGAATCACTTGAGTTCATGAGCTGAAGACCAACCTAAGCAAGATCGAGACCCCCATCTCCACTAAAAATAGAAAAACTAGCCTGTTGTTGTGGCGGGCACCTGTAGTCCCAGGTACTTGGGAGGCTGAGGCAAAAGGATCCTCGAGCCCCTCGAGCCCAGGGGCAAGAAAGTGAGACTTTGTCTAAAAAAAGAAGAAAAGAAAAAAAAAAATTAGCGAGGTGTGGTAGCATGCACCTATAGTCACAGCAGCTTGGGAGACAAACCTAGGAGTTTGAGACCGCTGTGAGCTTCAATGATGCCACTGCACTCTAGCCCAGGAGACAGAATGAGACCCTATTTCAATAAAACAAAATGAAACAAAATAAAAAAGGATTTGTCTTCCAGAAAACAAGGGGAGCTGGAAAATAACCAGCTAAGGTTTGGCAGGAATGAGCAGGGTCCAAGGGTTGGGGCTGGAAGTGGAGCCAGCAATCCTGAAGGGGGAAAAAGGCAGGACTTGGGGATGGGAGCAGAGCCAGGGGCCTCAAAGCCAAGGCCAACTGACAGTAAAACCACCTACCTGGTTCCAATCAGGCCCAACAGGGACAAAGTTTATAGTTTGACAGCTCACCCTGTCATAAAAGCAGTTTTGTTAAGGCTGGGTAGGTGTTCAGTGGGTGGTGGGGTGAAAGGACAGAATAGATGAGTAGAGGCCTTGAATCCAAGGTCCCACGAACTATGACTTGGTTAGCATCCCCCATCCATGTAAGAGGGGAACTTGCTGGGGTTGCCTCCAAGGGCCCCACGTGGCCTCAGAATCACAGTTGTGCTCCCTAATGTATTGTGTGCCAGGCTTTTTAAGCACCTTACTAAGTTAATCAATAGGCTTTTACTTATGAGTAAAAATGGACTAATTTCTTTTAAAAGGGGGGTATACATTGGGAGGACAGAAGAGTGTCTCTTGATTCCCAGGGCAGGAGGTAGCTGGCCTCAGGAAAGGTCTGGAGGAGGACCCAGAGCAACTGGGATTCCCCAGCATCTAGTGGGTTCTCTCTATGCTTCCACCTTGTTTCTCCTCCACAGACCGGCTTTTCCTGACACTCAGTCAATAAGGGGACTATTCCAAGTTCCCACATTCTCATATTACAAGTCTGACCACCCGGAAGAAACTAGTGCTGCATCTGCCCTGATTTCTCAGGGAAAGCATGGCCCAGCACAGGTCAGGTATCCATTTTAGTTCCAGTCACCCCCAGTGAGAAAAGAGCAGGCCAAAAACAGAAACTTGACTGTTGTGGTCCTCTGCTGTGACCCCATGGAGACAGAGTGAGCCTCCATATATGTGTGGATTTTAATACAGGTTTACTAAGGGTGGCCCTGGATGCAGAGGGCAGAGGCAGAGACCACATTCACCCAGCTCATTAAAGGACACAGAGACACACATGAAACACAAAGTTCCATATGAAAATAAACTTTAATTTGCTGAGGGAACATTGCAGCAACCACTATGTATCCTGTACCTAATTCTCCAAGGACTGGGCAACAAAGATCCCCATTGACACCTCTGGAAGTGGAATTTGCTTAGCTGGAAAGACAGTAACCAGGGTAAGGCCATGCTCAAAGGTGGGCAGGGGGCTGTGATGAGTCTTTTCGGCCCTTGCCAGCAATGGGCTGGCCTCGCTCCTCCCAGATGGTGAGGCCATCACAGGTGCAGATCTGTTTGGGATTCTGGAAAAGGCCAGCAGAGCGTGCGATGATGCCACAGGCCAGCCTGCATTAGAACATGTGGTCAAGGTTGGGTACGTGTTCAGCCCCTCCAGGGCTCCACTTGCACTGCTGGCAGAGCACAGCCTCCCACTACAGGCTACAGAGCTCACCTCTCCCCAGAATTCCCAGTAATCTTGGACAAGGGATGGTCACCCTGGCCCAGGTCATCTTCTCCCTCATCGATAACCAGACTGCGGCCAATCACATCCCACACCTTTGAGGGGAGACAACAGCCTCAGATTATGGACCCATTAGGAAGAGTCCCCACCTTCTTTTCCATCTACCTTCAGCTGCTCATCCTCTATCCTGAAGATGGCACGACCGTCAGCATCAGCACGGACATTGCCCAGGTCTCCGCGATGCTGGAATGAGACCCAGAGAAGGAGTGGGGATTGGGAGAAAGTCATGTGGCAGCAAAGCTGCTATCTTTGGACTTCCCAGTATTGGATGCCTCTTTCCACTTCCCAAAAGTACCAATTTCCTCTTATGGGTACAGTCTTGTAGGATCAAGGGACCATCCAGGACTCAAGGAAGGCAACAGGACAGTCCCTCCCTGGGCCTGAAATCCTAGATTGAATGACAGACAATGTGCTGGAAAAGTCCCCCTCCTGTGTGATCCTCCCTGCTGGAGTTGCTACCCACTTGCTTCCCAGCTTCCAGTCTGCACAGTTCTGCAGCCTCCTGTCGGTCTGTGAGCCCTGGGCTTCTTCAGTTCCCACAAACTTACACTCACTAGGCCTGGCCCCCTGACTGTCAAAGGCATCCAGCATCATTTTCCTGATCCCTTGCCTCAAGGAACCAAGAGAAGAAACACAAGGGGCATAGGGCCTGTCTTGCTACCCAGAAGCCAGCTCTGGCCCCCTTCTCCCTTGAAGGTAATAAAAAATGTCAGACAAGGCTCGTCACCCATAGGACAGTGGTTATGGCATCAGCCACATGCCACGAGACTGGAGGGTTGGAACCTGGCCCAGGTCAGTTAAACGATGACAGCTGCAACAAAAAAATAGCCAGGCGTTGTGGCAGGTACCTGTAGTCCCAGCTACTTGGGAGGCTGAGGCAAGAGAATTGCTTAAGCCCAAGAGTTTGAGGTTACTGTGAGCTGTGAAACCAAGGCACTCTACTGGGGGCGATATAGTGAGACTGTCTCAAAAAAAAAAAAAAAAAAAAGTCAGACACACTCTGTAGACATGGGGAGGAGTATGTATGTCACCACTCACAAGGGACACACGACATGGTGGGCAGCCATATATAGAACAGACTAGTGATGATGAAACACAGGGTGAGAATAATAGTTGGTATGTTTGGGGGTGACAGCACCTCACTGGTGAGCCACAGAAACCTACATCTATGCAAATTCATTGTCCCCAATCCAACAGTCTGGGCAGCAACAAGTGCCTGTGTGGGGTGGTCCGTGTGACCTCACTGAACAAGGCATTTCACTGTGTGACAGCACTGATGAGCAGCAAGCAGCACCACTTCTGCTTTATCTTGTTTTCCAGAGGGACCTCTGCTGCTTGCACCTGATACTTTTTTTGTTACACCCTGGAGGCCTTGAAGAGTGACTGGGGGTTGAGCTAAGAGAACAGCCTTGGAGGCACAACTGAGCATGGGGTCAGGGAGAGGCAGCCCTTCCAGTCCCTCCTCTCAGCACACAGGCAAGTGCAAGGGGCCAGGGGAAGCCCTGAATGTCACACCAAGAAGCTGGGTCCAGCCTATATGCTCAAGCAATGGGGAGCCAACGGGTTTCAGGCTGGGAAAGGGCATGGTTATGCTGTTTGTGCTTCAGAGCAGTCCCTCTAGTACAGAATATGAAGAGGAAGGACTAGAGGGGGATAGGGAGAGAGGGAAGGAGGCTTAGAGATCAGTTAGGAGACATGCAAGGAACAAGCAGGCTTCAGTGTAAATTGCCACATTGAATTCTTTTCCATGTGGGAAAAGCAGGCATGAAAACCTAAAAGGAAATTGGCTGTCCTCATGGTGGCCTTGTGCTCTGGGCTCTTATTCAGTTATTCCTCATCTATATCAAGGGCTCAGGTGCCTGCTCCAGGTGGAGCCCAGGGTGAAAACACAGATCACAAGTGGTCTCTTGCCCTTCAGGAACACTCCTTTCCGTTTCACGCCCCCAGGACTTGCCTAGGAGGTGTCCTCAGCTGGGCCTGATCACTCTTATCTCTCTACCCCCCCACCCAGTTCCAGCCCATCATCTTTCAATGCTCAATGAGGCAAACAGCCTCTTTATACCTCGCTTATCCATATGCTTGTACAAGCTACCCTCCTTGAGTGTGGGCTGGACCTAGTGTTACAAAAAGAATGTGGCTTCAGTCTTGAACATCCTCTCTCTCCCTCACCTGCTCTGAGGGGAGCCAGATGCTGTGATGCCCAAGGGAGAGGTCCACATGGCAAAGGACTGATCCTTGGCCAACAGCCAGGAAGACGTGGAAGTGCCAGCAGCAGCACCAGCAAGCTTGGGAGCAGATCCTCCCCCAGCCAGCCCTGCGATGACTGCAGCCCTGTGTGACTCTGAGGGACAGGCACCCAGATCAGCAGCAACCAGACTCTTGCCCCAGAGCCACAGTGAGATAATACAGGTTTGTGGTTTTAGATTGCTGATTGTGGAGGCATCTGATTTGCCGCCACTGATCACTAATATGCAGAGCACAAGCCCGGCCCTCTGCTGATAGAGACATCTATCACTTTTCTAGGGTGGGGTGAAAACACAGATCACAACCTCTGACCATTAGACATGAGACAACTGTCAAAAGTAAAAAAAATCAGTTACATGAATTGCACAACAGTCTTGAGTTCTAGGAGGACCTAAAGAGAAGCCAGAAGTTTCCCAGGATTGGGAGGCAAAACTGCCCTGGGACTGTATCTCCACTGAGGAAAGGACATCAGGTGTGTGGCAGGGCAGTAAGAAATACCAAATCACAGGGAGGAAAGGCATCCTCCATTCACCTCCCAAACCCCTCAGGAAGACGGCAAGGAGGGCGCTCAGAAGACAGCAAGGAGGGTTTCACTTTAGTGATAGCTGGTCTTTAACACTGCTCTAACGTTAGCTAATCTCCACTTTGACAAAGATAAAGCAGGTTCAATTCCAAATCCTGCAGTCCAGTCTCTGGCAGGAATTTTTTTGTTTGTTTGTTTTTGAGACAGAGTCTCACTACGTCGCCCCCAGTAGAGTGCCTTTGCATCACAGCTCACAGCAACCTCAAACTTTTGGGCTCAAGTGATTCTCTTGCCTCAGCCTCCCAAGTAGCTGGGACTATAGGCGCCCACCACAACGTCTGGATGTTTTTAGAGATTGGGTCTCGCTCTGGGTCAGGCTGGTCTCAAACCTGTGAGTTAACGCAATCCACCTGCCTCAGCCTTCCAGACTACAAGGATTACAGGTATGAGCCGCCATGTTTAGGTAAAACTTCCACCTTCCACCTTTGCCTGCTCCAAGAAGCTTTCTCTCATTGCCCCTCAGGCTGGAGTAGGCTCATAGTGCGGGCTCCCAGGTGCTCCTGCAAGGGTGACCTTGCTGCCCCTCAGAATTCAGCAACCTCCCCAAATGCACAGTGAGCTCCTTGGCGGCCTCAGCTCTTGATCATAGAAAATATCAATAAATGATCCCAAACTAAACAGAATAAAGTGGGAGGACAGGACCTCACCAAAAAAAAATCACACTGTAAGGCCTGAGAGCTGCCCGCCCTGCCTCTGAGGCTGCAGGTTCTTTCTCAGCCTGAGCACAAGCCCAGACCAACACTTACCCGATCAGAGTCCTGAGGGCCCCCGTGAGATGCTCCATCAGGGTTAAAGTGGTCCCCACAGCTAAGAAAGAAAAGTAGCAGGTGAGCAGTAAAGTAGCTTACAGACAGGTGGTCTGCCTTCTTCCCTACATTTGTTTCTTTCTTTCATTCATTCATTCAACCAACAGGCCTACTCTGTACTGGGCTTTAGGTAGAAGGCACCAGACTTAGGTCCTTTCCTCAGTAAGCTGCTGGTCTAGGGGAGACACAGATGAGTAAACAGCTCATTACCTCTCAGCACAACAAAAAACATACCACGGGGACCCTTCTCTCCCTCTTCCAAGGTCTCCCCTTCTGTCTCAGAGGCAGTAAGGTGGTTCTAAGCAGGAGCTTTAAGGTCAGATCTTTCTTTTTCTTTCATAAGAGATAGCGTCTCTCTGATGCCCAAGCTAGAGTTCTCGGGCTAGTGCCGTGGTGTCACAGCTCACAGCAACCTGAAACTCTTGGGTGCCTGGCCAGTTTTTTGTTTTTTTTTTTGAGACAGAGTCTCACTATGTCACCCTTGATAGAGTGCTGTGACATCACAACTCACAGCAACCTCAAACTCTTGGGCCTAAGTGATTCTCTTGCCTCAGCCTCCCAAGTAGCTGGAACTACAGGCACCCGCCACAATGCCCATCTATTTATTTTTTGGTTGTAGTTGTCATTGTTGTTTGGCAGGCCTAGGTTGGGTTTGAACCTGGCAGTTCCAGTATATGTGGCTGATGCCCTAGTCAGGGGTCCTCAAACTACCGACAGAGGTGTGATTGTATTTGTTCCTGTTTTGTTTTACTTCAAAATAAGATATGTGCAGTATGCATAGGAATTTGTTCATAGTTTTGTTTTTTTTTTTAACTATAGTCTGGCCCACCAATGGTCTGAGGGACAGTGAACTGGCCCCCTGCTTAAAAACTTTGAGGACCCCTGCTGGCTGCTGAGCTATAGGCATCAAGCCCAGTTTTTCTATTTTTAATAGAGATGATATCTCATTCTTGCTTAGGCTGGTCTTAAACTACTGAGCTTAGGCAATCTACCCTCCTCGGACTCCCAGACAGCTGGGATTATAAGCGTGTACTACTGCACCTGGCCTCAAGGTCAGATTTTTTTTTTTTTTTTTTTTATATATATGAGACAGTCTCACCATGTTGCCCTGGGTAGAGTGCCATGGCATCACAGCTTACAGCAACCTCCAATTCTTGGGCGTAAGCAATTCTCTTGCCTCAGCCTCCAATGATCTTAATTCAGATCCCAACTCTACCTTTTACATGCTCTGGGCTTTTGGCAAGTCATTTCATCTCTTTGAGCCTTAGTTTCCTCATCTGCAGATTGAGCCTGTGTATATGGGCCTCGCAGAGTACTTGTTAAAACCAAGGGGGAAAATGTGAGGCTTAGGATGCTCCAAAGTAGAGTTCCAACAACGTACCTGTTGCAGTTCTGTGTGAGGTCCCCATACTGATGGACGTGGAGTCCGTGCAGCCCAGGCTCCAGGCCATCAATGGTGCCCTCAATGAGACAGCACTCAGGGGTCAGCTGTAGGAAGCGCACTACTCCCTGCACGGTGCCAGGCCCCCCTAAAATGGCCACTGCTGCCCCCAGATTATCTGCAAGGTATTAGACACTTAGGCTGGCTTGTCGCTCCCCCACCTACCCCTTTATCAGCTTGGAAAGGGCATGGAGAGGGTCTCACAGAACTTCTATGCCTTCCCCAAAGCCATTCCAACCCAGAGGCCAAGCATCCCATGGTTAGGTTTATACCAGTTCTGGTCATCTCCCTCTCAGAAAAGTCAAAGCCTAGGCCACCGTGGTCACTCACGTAATTGGCTGCCACCCATGCCCTTGAGTACTGCCTGCCGCCCTGTGCCTTCCAGGAGGGCCTGCACCTTCTGGCTGGGCAGAGTAGTCTGTACCAAGACCATCTGGTTCTCCAAATGTACATCCACACCCTGGACACCTGAAAAAGAGAAGGCAGAAGGCAGAAGGGGGCTGACACCTTGTACTGACAGCAGGAAAAAAACAGATGGCAATATCCTATTCCCATTTCCACCAAATTCCCCATGGCCAGAGGACAGCATGGAAGCTGCCTTCTAGGCACATAACCTTGAGTAAGCCTCTTAAGCTCTCTGTTGCCTTACATATCAACTGGCAACAAAGTCACTTTGCCCCCAGGACTTTTCTAAGTCCTTACTACCTGCCAGGCACCTTTAAAAAATGTTTTTATGGGGCGGCGCCTGTGGCTCAGTGAGTAGGGCGCCAGCCCCATATGCCAAGGGTGGTAGGTTCAAACCCAGCCCCGGCCAAACTGCAACAAAAAAATAGCCGGGCATTGTGGTGGGCGCCTGTAGTCCCAGCTACTCGGAAGGCTGAGACAAGAGAATCGCTTAAGCCCAGGGGCTGGAGGTTGCTGTGAGCTGTGTGATGCCACGGCACTCTACCAAAGGGCCATAAAGTGAGACTCTGTCTCTATAAAAAAAAAAAAAAAGAGGCAAAGAGCCGAAATTCATTTTGGCCGGGAGCCGCATGCGGCTCTAGCCGCGTGTTCGCCACCCCTGGGCCGCTAGGGCGTCAGCCACATACACCAGAGTTGGTGGGTTCGATCCGGCCCAGGCCTGCCAAATAATGACAACAAAAAATGGCCGGGTGTTGTGGCGAGCGCCTGTAGTCCCAGCTACTTGGGAGGCTGAGGCAAGATAATCGCTTAAGTCTAAGAGTTGGAGGTTGTTGTGAGCTGTGATGCGACGGCACTCTACTCAGGGCAACAGCTTAAGGCTCTATCTCAAAAAAAAAAAAAAGAAAAAGCAGTACCAAAGTTGGAGGCCTTAAATGGTCTGATTTCAAGATTATTATAAAGTTGCAGAAAAACACAAGAACCAGTAGGCAGAATAGAGTCCAGAAAAAGATACAAATGTGGTCAGCTGATTTTCTACAAAGGTACCAAAGTGAATCAATGGGAAAAGCAAAGTCTTTCAAAAAATAGGTTGGAGGCCGGCACAGTGGCTCAGGCCTGTAATCCAGCACTTTAGGAGGCAGAGGCAGGTGGATTGCTTGAGCTCAGAAGTTTGAGAACAGCCTGAACAAGATCTCTAAAAAATAAGAAAACAAAACAAAACAAAATAGTGCTGGAAGAACAGAGGAAAATAAATTGACACCTGCCCGAATAATACACAATGATTAATTTGAGATGAATAATAATACACCTAACATAAAATATAAAATTTTCAGAAGAAAACACAACACCTATCTTTGTCTTGCTGGGGGTAAGTTACAGGCCTGTATCAGAATTTGTTAAATTAGGGTGGTGCCTGTGGCTCAAAGGAGTAGGGCCGGGGTCCCATATGCTGGAGGTGGCAGGTTCAAACCCAGCCAGGCCAAAAAAAACAACTGCAAAAAAAAAAAGAATTTGTCAAATTAATTAAGATTTGTATATAGGGCCTGTCAGGTGGCTCACACGTGTAATCCTACACTCTGGGAGGCCAAGGGGTGTGGATTGCTTGAGCTCAAGAGTTAGAGACCAGCTTGAGAAAGAGCAAGACCCTATCTAAAACTATCCAGGAGTTATGGCGGGTACCTGTAGTCCCAGCTACTTGGGAGACTGAGGCAAGAGACTCACTTCAGCCCAAGAGTTTGAGGTTGCTGTGAGCTATGATGCAACAGCACTCTACTAAGGGTGACAAAGTAAGACTGTCTCAAAAAAAAAAAAAAAAAAAAAAAAAAGACCAGATTATGGCTCACATCCATAATCCCAGCACTTGGGAGGCTGAGGCCAGCACATTGCCTGAGCTCGTAAGTTTGAGACCAACCTAAGCAAGAGCAAGACCTCTGTCTCTAAAAAAAAAAAAAAAAAAAATAGCCAGGCACTGTAGCAGGTGCCTGTAGTCCCAGCTACCTGGGAGGCTGAGGCAAAAGAATCGCTTAAGCCCCAGAGTTTGAGGTTGCTGTGAGCTAAGATGCCCCAGCACTCTACTAAGGGTGACCAAGTGAGACACTGTCTCAAAAAAAAAAAAAAGATTTGTAAGTAAGTTTTTTCTTAAAAACTTAAGTAAGATCATAGGGAGTGGCTATAGAGATTAGACAATAAAGGCAGAATGTTGAGTATTTATGAAGCTTGGTTTAGGTACATGAGTGTTCTGTTTACCTTTTTATGTTTGAATACTTCCATTAAAAGTTGTATTTCTGGGTAGCGCCTGTGGCTCAAACTGGTAAGGCACCAGCCCCATATGCTGGAGGTGGCGGGTTCAAGCCCAGCCCTGGCCAAAAACTGCAAAAAAAAAAAAAAAAAGTTGTACTTCTTTAGATTTTTTTTTTTTTTTTTTTGTGAGGGCTGGGTTTGAACCCACCACCTCCGGCATATGGGGCCAGCGCCCTACTCCTTTGAACCACAGGTGCTGCCCAAGATCTTTTATTTTTTTTGGATAGTCTTACTTTGTCGCCCTTTATAGAGTGCCATGGTGTCATAGCTCACTGCAACTTCAAACTTTTGGGTTCAAGCAATCCTCTTGTCTCAGTCTCCAGAGTACCTAAGACTATTGGCGTCTGCCACAACACCTATTTTTTATTTTTATTTTTTTGAGACAGGCCTCAAGCTGTCACCCTGGGTAGAATGCTGTGGTATCACAGCTCACAGCAACCTCCAATTCCTGGGCTCAAATGATTCTCCTGCCTCCGCCTCCCAAGTAGCTGGGACTATAGGCGCCAGCCACAATGCCTGGCTGTTTTTTGGTTGCAACCATCATTGTTTGGCGGGCCTGGGCTGGATTCGAACCTTCCAGCTCAGGTGTATGTGGCTGGCAACTTAATCGCTTGAGCCATAGGCGCTGAGCCAACTTTTTTATTTTAAGAGATAAAGTCTCACTTTGTCACCCAAAGTAGAGTGCCGTGGTGTCACAACTCACAGCAACCTCCAGCTCTTGGGCTTAAGCGATTCTCTTGCCTCATCCTCCAGAGTAGCTGGTACTTACAGGCACCTACCACAACACCCAGCTATTTTTTTGTTAAAGTTTAGCCGGGGCCACCCTTGGTATATGGGGCCGGTGCCTTACTCACTGAGCCACAGGCGCCGCCCTGTATTTTTAACTTTTTAAGAAACTGAGTTTCCAAAGTCGGGCGCTGTGGCTATTTTATAGTTGCAGCCATCATTGTTGTTTGGCGGGCCCGGGCTGGATTCGAACCCACCAGCTCAGGTGTATGTGGCTGGCACCTTAGCCGCTTGAGCCACAGTTGCCAAGCCAAAACTTGGCTATTTTGAAAGACAGGGTAGTCTCAAACTCCTGAGCTCAAGCAATCCACTGGCCTCAGCCTCCCAAAGTGCTAGGATCACAGGCATGAATGAACCACACGCCCAGCCCTAGCAAGTTTTCTTAACAGAATTCCCTAAAGGAGGTAGACTTGCATTAATGGTGGGAGCAGTACCATAAATCTAGACAAACTCAGAATCACAAACTTCTCGCTAAAATAATAATACAGAACAAATAAAAGAACAATTATATAAACAGCGAACATTTCTCTTTTTTTTTTTTGTCTTTTTTTAGACAAGAGTCTCACTTTGTTATCCTCGGCAGAGTATCATGGCATACCTTAACAGCAACCGCAAACTCTTGGGCTCAAGAGATCCCCTGGCCTCAGTCTCCCAAGTAGGGACTATAGGCGCCCACCTCAATGCCCAGCTATTTTTTTTTTTAGAGATGGGGGGTCTCATTCTGTCTAGCTCAGGCTGGTCTCGAACCCCTGAGCTCAGGTAATACACCCACCTTGATCTCCCAGAGTGCTAGGATTACAGGCATGACCTACTACAGCTAACATTTCCTCAGCTCTTACTATGTGCCAGGCACTTTTCTTATCTCTTTACATTTCTCAAGGTACTACTATATTTTAGAACAGAGAACACTAAGGCCCAGAAATGTTAAATAACCTCCTCAAAGTTGCACAGCTTTTAGGTGGTGATCTTGGAGTGTAGATCCCACCAGTCTGCCCCCAGAGCTCTTGTTCTGCACTAGCTGCTCATGTGTCCTAGCCCCCTTAGGCACATAAAGACAGTAAACTCAATTCTGTTTTTTGTTTTCTCTTTTTTTAGACAGAATCTCAAGCTGTCACCCTGGGTAGAGTGCCATGGCGTCATATCTAACAACAACCTTCAACTTTTAGGCTCAAATGATCCTCTTGCCTCAGTTTTTCTTTTTTTTTTTTTTTTTTTTAATTGTTAAATCATAGCTGTGTACATTAGTGCAATCAAGGGGTACAATGTGCTGGTTTTATATACAGTCTGAAATATTCTCATCAAACTGTTCAACGTAGCCTTCATGGCATTTTCTTAGTTATTATATTCTTTTTTTTTTTTTTTTTTTTTTTTTGAGACAGAGTCTCACTATATCGTCCTTGGTAAAGTGCCGTGACGTCACAGCTCATAGCAACCTCCAACTCTTGGGCTTAAGCGATTTTCTTGCCTCAGCCTCCCAAGTAGCTGGGACTACAAACCCCTACCACAATGCCCAACTGTTTTTTTGTTGTAGTTTAGCTGGCCCAGGCTGGGTTCGAACCTGCCACCCTCATGTGTATGTGGCTGGCACCATGATACTGTGCTACAGGTGCTGAGCCTCAGTTTTTCTATTTTTAGTAGACGTGGGGTCTCACTCTTGCTCAGGCTGGTCTTGAACCTGTGCGCCCAAGCAATTCACCCACCTCAGCTTCCCAGAATGCTAGGACTACAGGTGTGAGCCACCTCGCCCAGCCTTAAATTCAATTCTTATAAGTGAGGAAGCCAAAAAGTGATCCCTTTAAGATAAGTAAAGTTATACAGCAAATTTAAATAACAATACAGTGTCGAACCCAAGGCTTCTGACTTTGAGCCTCCTCCCCATTCTCAAGAGCTCTCTCCCATAAATCTTTTCTTTTGATTTGTGACTAGGGAAACCTTGGTTCTTCCCCTAGTCACAGGGGAGGTGAAGAACCTGCTCCCTCTTACCTTCATGCTTGGTTAATTTCTGTTCAGTTCACGTAGCACCGAGGGCCTTTGTTGCCTAACCCTTTGCCAGCCTCATTCAGAGGACTTTCATCAGCTAATATTTGCCTTAACTGATTACAAAAAAACAGCTTTGCTGAGGAATGTGTGATGAAGCACACATCTTACTCATAGGTGTCTGAATGGTCGTTTTTAATAAAAGCTCACTCACCTCCTATGTGTACCACAAGCAAGACACTTAACCTCTCAGAGACTGTCAAGTGGCAGTTGTGGTAATCAGGACAAATAAGATAATCAATGTGAAAGGGTTTTCAAACCCTTAAGTACACAAGGAAGAAAGCCCTGTATCAACACAAAGGTGAGGAAAAAGTTCAGGATGATTAGAAAAGATCTCGCCATGAATGGAACTGCTTGGTAGGGGGATATTTGTCAGAGCATGGCAGAAAAGCATAATGATCATTTATAGTAGGTATGTTGCTCAGCAAAGCTGATGACAAATCTGACATTCAGAAAGATAGCCTGGTGTGGAAGAAGGTGAGATGACATTTGCATAGCGTTATGTAAGACCCTGGTCCAGACAGGGGCAGGCCCTCTGACCTTGCTCCCTGACCACTCACTGCTGGCTTACAGCCTGAGCACACTGATTCCCTTATTCACCACATTTATTGAGCTGACTAGGTACAAGGCATTGTGCTAATACTGTAGTACACAGTATAGGCCGCTTTCCTGCCCTGAGAAAGTTTATATTCTAAAGGAAAAAGATGGAATAAACCAGAAAGAAATATTACACAGTGTAAGTACTATAAGAATGAAAATAGGGACTCAGCTCCCGTAGCACAGTGGTTACAGCACCAGCCACATACACCGAGGCTGGAAGGTTCGAACCCAGCCTGGGTCTGCTAAACAACAATGACAACTGCAACAAAAAATAAGCTAGGGCGGTGCCTGTGGCTCAGTGAGTAGGGCACCAGCCCCATATACCAGAGGTGGCAGGTTCAAACCCAGCCTAGCCAAAAACTGAAAAAAAAAAAATTAACCAGGTGTGGCGGGTGCTTGTAATCCCAGCTACTTGAGAGGCTGAGACAAGAGAATCGCTTAAGTCCAAGAGTTTGAGGTTGCTGTGAGCTGTGATACCATTGCACTCTACCAAGGGTGACATAGTGAGACTCTCACTCAAAAAAAA
Organism: Loris lydekkerianus; assembly: GCA_963574355.1. NCBI lineage: Eukaryota > Metazoa > Chordata > Mammalia > Primates > Lorisidae > Loris > Loris lydekkerianus. The sequence continues at coordinate 42,136 of CAUYPK010010404.1, forward strand.
AAAAAAAAATGAATGAAAATAGGGCAGTAGGAATTAAAGTAGGTGACTTAATGGAGTTTGGCCAGTTGAGTGTTTGGGGAGACATCCTGAGGAGGTGTGACATTCCAGGTGATTTTGTAGGAAGGATGCTGACCATGGAGGGATCTGTGAGGAATAGAGTGCTCCTGGTACTGGGAGTCACCAGCAAAGAGGGCAGCCAGTCCAGCCAGAGCTTCCCAGGGGGAGAGAGGGTGTGGTTGGTAGAAGATGAGATTACAGACAAGGCAGGGGCCATTCCTGAAGGGTGGGTCAGGCAGCGATGAGGAACTCCCAAGAGAATGGGCAAGTGTGGGGTAAGACGGGTTCTTCAAGAAGCTTTGCAGTGAAGGGGATCTGAAATGGATCCGTGTATCAGGTGGGGAATGGTGGGCTTCAAGGGAGGTATTCTTCCCCTTGTGGAAGGAGTAGGTTGAGGTCAGGAAGTCAGGTGCAGATTTAGTAGGGCCTAGGTGTATGGTGGTGGGAAGGTTGGAAGTCCCTCTGGTTATTATCTTTTCCTCAACTGTGTAGACTGGAACAGCCTGGGGTGTGAGGGAGACTGGGAGAGAGAAGGTATGAAGAAGCAGCTCTGTTCCTGCTCCTCAAAAGGTCGCGCAATGTCTCTGACCCTAATATGGTGCTATAGGAGAGGGCCTTCCCTTCTTGAGCCCAGGTGACCTGAGTTGGCTGTGTCTCATGCCTAATCCTCACTTTCCCCTCACAGCAGCCACACTGCCTTTCTGGCTGCTGCCATGGAGGAGACACAATCGGACCTCACCATTGAGCCCCCTCTGAGTCAGGAGACATTTTCAGACTTATGGAAACTGTGAGTAAATTTCATGGGAAGGGCAAGCTCTCTGTCCCCAACCTTGCCCTCCCCAACCCCCAGCAAAGGCCTGTGAAATATAAAAAACCAGTGGTACTGACTTTCTACTCTTGTCTTTCAGACTTCCTGAAAATAATGTTCTGGTAAGGACTAGGGGTGGGCAGGGACCAGGAGTTGGTTGGTGGGCTACTGGGCTGGGGACTTGATCCTCTGACTCTTGTTTTGCCCACCACAGTCCTCCCCACTGTCCCCATCAGTGGACGATCTGATGCTGTCCCCAGAAGACATTGTAAACTGGTTTGATGAAGGTACAGATGTAGCTCTCAGAATGTCAGAGGCTCCTGCACCAGTGGCTTCCACAACAGCTGCCCTTACACCAGCAGCCTCTGCACCAGTCACCAGCTGGCCTCTGTCATCCTGTGTCCCTTCTCAGACAACTTACCCTGGCAGCTACGGTTTCCGCCTCGGCTTCTTGAATTCTGGCACAGCCAAGTCTGTCACCTGCACGGTCAGTATCCTGAAGGCCATATGCCCCCAGCATTTTTCTGTTTAGAACTTTGGAATTCTTCTTCAGCCTTCAGCTTCTTGTCAAGCATTTTACCCATTTCATCTGTGACCTGTGACCTCTGCCACAAAGTTGAATTTTCCCCCTTGACCTCGAGCTTTCATCCTTCCCATCATCACACTCTTGGTTTGTTTTATGTTTTTCTGTTCGTTTGTTTTTTGAGACATAGTCTCAAGCTGTTGCCCTTGGGTAGAGTGCTGTGGCATAACAGTTCACAGCAACTTCAAACTCCTGGGCTGAAGCAATTCTTTGCCTCAGCCTCTCAAGTAGCTGGGACTACAGGCACAATGCCCAGCTATTTTTTTGTTATTGCAGTTGTCATTGTTTTAGCTGTCCTGGGCCGGTTAGAACTCACCAACCTTGGTGTATGTGGCTGGTGCCCTACCCACTGAGCTATTGGTGCCACCACACTCTTGGTTTCTTAGACAGAATCTCTCTGTGTTGCCCAGGCTAGGGTGCTATGGCATCAGCCTAGCCCACAGCAACCTCAAACTTCTGGGTTCAAACAATCCTCCTGCCTCAGCCTCCCAAGTATCTGGGACTACAGGCACCCACCACAACGCCTCACTAATTTTTCTAATTTTAGTAGAGACAGGGTCTCACTCTTGCTCAGATTGGTCTTGAACTCCTGAGCTCAAGCAATCCTCCTGCTTTGGCTTCCCAGAGTGCTGGGATTATGAGTGTGAGCCCCCTCACCATGGCCCTTTCCTATCAAACACTTAGCATTGCATAGGGATATGGAAACGTTTTTCCTTTTTCTTCATTCACATTCATTCTTTGGCTTTTGAAAAGACATTTCTGAGGCACATTCCAACCCTGCTGTCCGGAGCTGCCCTCCCCACACAGTGCATGGCTTCCAGTGGTTGCTTGAGGGCATTTGTTTCCTTGAAATCTTCCCCACCTTCACCTGTTCACTTGTTCCCTGACTTTCCATTCTTTCTCCTTCTTTTCCCTGCAGTACTCTCCTGCCCTCAACAAGATGTTTTGCCAGCTGGCGAAGACCTGCCCTGTGCAGCTGTGGTTTGACTCCACACCCCCACCAGGCAGCCGCATCCGTGCCATGGCCATCTATAAGCAATCACAACACATGACGGAAGTGGTGAGGCGCTGCCCCCACCACGAGCGCTGCTCAGAAAGTGATGGTGAGTGACTGGAGGCTGGAGAAGGGACAGAACTGGCTGTCCAGGCTCCTTGGCCTCTCATTCCTCCTTGGTTGCTCTTAGGTCTGGCCCCTCCTCAGCATCTCATCCGGGTGGAAGGAAATTTGCATGTGGAGTATTTGGATGATAAAAACACTTTTCGACACAGTGTGGTGGTGCCCTATGAACCTCCTGAGGTCTGGTTTGTCAGCTGGGTCTGGAGAGAGGCAGGGGGTGGGGGAGTTGTCAGTGACCACGCAGGTGGGAGGTGGGAGGGCTTTCTCCTGCCTCTTATTCAGCCTCCCCACAATCCTATGAGGAATGCAGAGCAAGTGAGTTAGGGTAAACCATTGCACAGTTGAAGTAACTGAAGCTTAGAGAGGTGGAAGGCCTTCCCAGGTTGCCACAGGTCTCTCTGGGTGCTGGTTGGCCTCACCCTGGGCCTCTGTTCTCTCTCAGGTCGGCTCTGACTGTACCACCATCCATTACAACTACATGTGTAACAGTTCCTGCATGGGGGGCATGAACCGTCGACCCATCCTCACCATCATCACACTGGAAGACTCTAGGTAAGGAGCCACATGACACCCTTTACACCCCAGCCTCTGCCCATCTCTGTACCTGCCCTATACCACTTTCTTCCATGCTTCTCCCCCATCCCCACACAAGAAATCTCCTCTATTGCTCTCTTCCAATTTTCTTTTCTCTGGCTTTGGGTTCTGTCTCTTACCTGTAGCTTCTCTTGTGTCTACCTAGAGCTGGAGCTTAGGATCCAGTTAGGACAAAGGCAATTGGGTATAGGTAGACCTTAACTGTAAAATATGGCAGGTAGAATCCAATTTCCTTACTGCCTCCTGCTTCTCTTTTACCCTGGGCAGTGGTAACCTGCTGGGACGGAACAGCTTTGAGGTGCGTGTTTGTGCCTGTCCTGGGAGAGACCGGCGCACAGAGGAAGAAAATTCCCGCAAGAAAGGGGAGACTTGTCCTGAGCCATCCCTTGGGAGCACCAAGCGATGTAAGCATGCAGGACAAGAAGAGGTGAAGGAGGCAGACAGTTCTCTGCCCAGATTTGCTCTTTTCTTACCTTTCCTTTCCTCTTTCCCAGCACTGCCCACCAGTACCAGCTCCTCTCCGCAGCCAAAGAAGAAACTGCTGGAAGGAGAATATTACACCCTTAAGGTACTATAAGTCTGGGAGAGACAGATGCACAGTTTCTTGCATATACTAAGGGGCTGGATAAGGGAAGAAAAGATATAACCATAGGGAATATGAGGTTAGGCCCAGTTTCTGAATCCATTCCTTCCTCTGTTCGTGGCCCTGGCTCTTATAAAGTTAATATTATCAGGTTGACAGTTTCAAGTCTAGGCTTGGTGCCCATACTCAGTGCTTAGGGCACCTGCCACATTCACCGAGGCAAGGAGATTCAAACCCAGCCTGAGCCTGCTAAACAACAATGACAATTGCAACAATAACAACAACAACAACAACAACAACAAAAAATAGCTGGGCATTGTGGCAGGCACCTGTAGTCTCAAAAAAAAAAAAAAAAAGGCTCAGTGCCTATAGTTCAGTGGTTAGGGCACCAGCCACATACACTGGGGCTACCAGGTTCAAACCCCACCACAGCCTGCCACACAACAATGACAGCTACCTCAAAAAAATAGCCAGGGGGTGGTGCCTGTGGCTCAGTGAGTAGGGCGCCCGCCCCATATACCGAGGGTGG
>CAUYPK010010405.1:0-32280 GCA_963574355.1 Loris lydekkerianus
CACAGGAGTGAGGAGATGACGGTCGGCTAAGAAGGAATCAGGAAGGAGCAGTGGTGCCCCGAGGTGCAGAGTAGCAGCTGTCTTTAGCATTAACAAGGCCCACTCCCAGATGTCCCGTGGCCACTCCTCCTGTTTCCCTGAGCAATCAGATGAGGCGGGCATCTTCTCAGATGGCAACCACCACAGATCAGACCTGGGACTGAAACACAGGCCCCGTGAGTAAAGGGTCTTCCAGAGGCGGTACTGGCTTGGCTGGAGCGTGGGGACTAGAAAACTCACTCCTAGAGCTGGGAAACTCCCAGGGTGATATGGAGCATTTACTTTTAGATAACTTGTAATTGCAAACTTTTTTCTCTCCTTGAAAATTGGATAGGTCAGTTTATAAGTCACCTTTGTGGCCCAGGAATGCCTTTTTTAAGGGTCTTTGGGCCATCTCTCTGAGATTTACACTTCAGGAAAAATGGTGTTCCTATCTGCCAGTTTCTGAGGGAGGGCAGCAGCCTAACTTCTGTGGGCACCTTGCTCCAAATTGCAAAACTACCTACCGGCCTTTAATAAAGATAAGAAAAGTTTATTTTTTTTTCTTGGAATAAAACCAATAAACTATCCAAATTACCAGATAAAGTTATCATGAACTGTGTGTGATAAGAAGTGATGTCAAGTCCTCTTACTTGAAGACTAGTTTTTATTGATCTGGAAACTATGTAACAGGTTGTATTTGTCTCATTATATAAAAATATGTGATGTCTGTTATTTTCAGTCTCTTAGCAGATTGCCTGTAATACACATCACATTCCAATTTAATGCTTATTAAATAGTACAACTGTTTTATCTCTCTACTATCTTCATGGAGAGGTGTCTGAGGCTGGGAGATTTTTTTTTAAATCATATTTACCCAACAGTATATCTTCCTTTACAGGTGGAAGGCTTTGAGGATAGGGTTGTTTACATGATGGCACATCTTTAATTATAAATTTACAATTCACCAAATATGCTATAAAAATTTACACTTCACTTTTCATGGCCCATTCCTGCTAGTACATCTGTTTTTGATATTCAAGTCAGATAAATAACTGTATTTGCTTAAACAGAACTTGAACACATGGTTTACTGCTGGGAACCTGCCCGGCAAAGGTTATTAGAGAACCTGGGAGTACCTGGCGTGGGATGTAAAAGAAAAGACAGAAAACAGTGGGATCATGAGGACTTTTCCTCAATATGAACGGCAATCTCAGCTTTATTGCAAAGCTTTATATATGGTATCTTGAAGGCATGATCTTGTCATAGTTGCATAACTTGATTAAAAACAGCCTAGGGACAAAATAGCATCCTCAGCAGTCTGTTCTGACCAAGGGGTCATGGCCCCAATCCAATCTGGGTCAGAAACCAGACACAACAGGAAAACTGCTAAGGCCAGGTTTGCACTCGGTCCTTGACTCAAGTACATTTTCTCAAACTAGGTAGCCTTGCCTCCCAGAAGGTGGGCTCCCAACAGTTTACTGTAAAGAACATAATGTTAAGTGTGATGTGTGGTGGCTTATGCTTATATTCCCAGCACTTTGGGAAGTCAAGGCAGGAGGATCACTTAAGGCTAGAGTTTCAGACTAGCCTGGGAAACATAGTAAGATCTCTGTTTTTAGCAAATGCAGGGAAAAATTAGCTGTGTCCGAAGGCCCACACCTATAGTTCTAGCTACTGTGGAGGCAGACACAGGAGGATCCTTGAGCCCAGGAGTTTGATGTTTCGGTGAACTATGACCACATCACTGCCCTCCAGCCTGGTCAACAGAGCAAGAGTGAGACCCTGTCTCCAGGAAAAAGGAAAAAAAAACCCAGATATCTATCTGTCTTTATTGTTAACCACACTAACTACATGTTGTGGATTCAACAACATGCAGTTTCTTTTATATTTCCAGGTGTATTCTAGGTATATTAATATTTCACAAAATTTATTAGAATCACAGAAATTCAAAGCACTCAGAAGTCAGAACTGAGTATGGTCATATTCAGAGAATGTGAGATAAAAGTGGGTATTGTTTTATAGCAAATTTTAGTTTTCTGGATAGTCTACTTCTATTATTCCAATGCTATTTTGTACTCCCAGAACATGGTCCTCCAGTTGAACATCCTCAGGTTATGATGACAATGGTACGGTGCTTTCAGTGGTGTCAGTAAAATGGCATAGAGTGTAAAGGCCTGGTCCCTGGAGTCAGATTTTCTAACTTAAAATCTGAGCTCTATTCCTTGTTATATTTGTGAATACTGATGAATTACTTGGTCTCTAGGCTTCTATTTCTTCATTAATGAAATAAAAATGTGTCTTAAGTCAGGATCCTTATAAAGAGACCCTGACTTTTGGAGATTTACCTGCAGAAGGTTTACTGGGGATTGTGCAAGGGAACAACACCTGTAAGAAAATGAGGGAATCAAGGGTGGAAAGAAATTGAAGTGAAAAACAGTTACAACATAACATTTAGCTGATTCTAGAGGTCATTCTGGAGCTACTGCAGCCCTTCAAGAGGATCCCAAATTAATGTATGAAAGTTGGGTTGCTGTACTGGAGCACTGATGAGTTTGTAGTGCTCCCCCAGGAGGGATGTCAACTTGAGTGAGGCAGTTCTTTTGGCTCCAGGTCAAGTGTCATGGAAGAAAATTTCAGGTGTAAGTCTTTACCAGGCAGCTCTTCCAGTGGCTGAGGGAATGAATAAATGCTTTGGTCCTGAAAGAGAGCTGGAGGTGCATCCAAAGCATTTTTGACATTAGAGCCTATGATATTTGTTGTTTAGGAATTAAAAGAATTCATCAGTATAAGCCCTTAGCATAGCAGCTCATACGCAGTAAATGCACTAAAAGTGTCAGCTTGTATTAAAAATAAATCAAATAAAAAAAATAAAAAAATAAAATAGGGCTGAGCCTGTGGCTCAGTGAGTAGGGGACTGGCCCCATATACCAAGTGTGGCGGGTTCAAACCCAGCCCCAGCCAAATTGCAACAAAAAAATAGCTGGGCGTGTGGCAAGCGGCTGTAGTCCCAGCTACTTGGGAGGCTGAGGCAAAAGAATCATCTAAGCCCAAGAGCCGGGGGTTGCTGTGAGCTGTGACACCATAGCACTCTACCAAGGATGACAAGGTGAGACCCTGTCTCTAAAAAATAAATAAATAAATAAATAATAAAATAAATCAAATAGCTTTCTAAATAATTTTCTAGTTCTAGTTGTTTATTTAGGTTGAAATGAAGGTTACATCTGAAATGTGCTGTCTGCTTACAAGAGCTTTTAATGGACAATCATTCTAGGAAATTTTCTAGAGAAATAATTTTTTGGTATTTGAAAAATTCATCTATCATTGAACTCATTAGGGTGAAACATTGTTATCCTTTATAGGACTTTTGTACCTTCTGACCCAAATAATTGCAGAGATTTTCTTTTCTTTCTTTCTTTTTTTTCTTTTCTTTCTTTCTTTTTTTTTTTGTTGAGACAGAGTCTCACTATGTCATCCTCTGTAGAGCGCTGTAGTGTCACAGCTCACAGAAACCTCAATCTCTGGGCTTAAGCGATTCTCCTGTCTCAGCCTTCAGAGTAGCTGGGACTATGGGAACCCACCACAATGCCCAGCTATTTTTTTTGGCTGCAGTTGTCATTCCTGTTTGGCAGGCCCAGAACGGGCTTGAACCTGCCACCTCCAGTGTATGTGGCTGGCACCCTGGTTGCTTGAGCTACAGGTGCACAGCCAATTTCAGAGATTTTCAAATTCTAATACAATTCTTTAAAGCATCAGGACAAGATAGAACAAAATATTAATGATGCTGCTGTTGAATTAATAGCAATGTACTATGTTGATATTTAGCCATTTCATAAAGGTTGGTCTGTGTTACTAACAATTTTTATTATTTAAATAGCACTAAAACTAGTTATTAAATAGAACATTTCCCATCAATGTATTCAACCTGAGAGCCATTATTCTTATTCAAATTAATTTTTTTTCTAGAATTGTCTACACAGCTAGTTTACCACCCACAAACACACATAATTTAATATTGCATAAGACTCAATTTTGAATGTAAATTCAAATTTTATATCTTAATGACAACAACAATTTCATTATGCTTAATTTAAATATTTGATTGTTGCGGTTGTTAAAGTCAAAGATGTTTATTAGAATCAGGATTTGATACAATATGAACTTAACATTCACATTAAATAGTAGGTGGCACAATGTGGTGATGTTGAGCCTGATATTCTAAAGTAATTACTTTGCTAGTTATGTAGTATGTGTGATGTACTGAGAAATTTATTAAATTGCTATGCCCAACTTCCCTTACCTATGAAAAGGGAATAAGTCATAAATAGATGAAGCACAGGGACTATTTAGGGTAGGGGAAATATTTTATAAAATACTGATGGGGCTCAGATGTTTGACTCTCTCAAATCTCATGTTGAAATTTGGTCCCCAGTATTGAATGCTTTCTCTGCATCTATTGAGATGATCAGATGGTTTTTCTTTTAACTTCTGTCTATGTGGTGAATCACATTTATTTATTTTTGTATGTTGACCCCTCTTTGCATCCCTGGAACAAAATGCACTTGCTCCTAGGCGAATTGTGGTTTTGATGTGCTCTGGGATTTGGGCCGTTAATACTTGGTTGAGGCTTTTTGCATGTATGTTCATCAGGAACGTAATGTTTCATGACTGATGAGAAGCATGTGGATTCTGCAGTTGCTGGGTAGAATGTTTTGTAAACATGTTAGGTCCTTTTGGTCTATCTTCCAATTTAATCTAGTGCTTCTGTATTGATTTTCCAGTATGTTTGCCTTGTTATGACTTACCTCTTCTCAAATTTAAAAGAAGAAATATATGCATAAAAATTATGCATGCAGTGTTCTTAGGATAACAGAGGTGGGTGACAGGCCGCATGTGCATGCTTCATGGTCCTATTCAATTAAGCTTTTGATTCTTAATTTACTTGTAAATACTCCTTTGGCCTATGGTTTCATACAATCTGCCATAGGTGAGTGTTTTTAAATTAGAAACTGGAGTCCATTTCTGTTCAGCTCATGGGTTAGAGAAATTAGTGTGATCCTTTGGGAGAGATATAACATTCTAGAATTATTTTTTCTTGTTCCTTCTGATGGGGATACACTCTCTTCCAATATTTGTATTTACTATTTTTAGGATGGGATTTTTTCCCCCCTTCAAGTGTTACTGTATTACGTGTTGTATAGGGTTATTTGCCTCTGGTTCTGGGCACTTTCAGTGGCAAGCCCTCTATATTGGTTTCTTGGTTATATGTATGTGGTAGCTGTTTTAGATGCTGGTCACAGTAGCGATGGGTGGGCGTGTGAACAGCATCATTGTCCCCCATGGGGCTGCAGTGACTGAAATCTCGGGAAGCTTATCTCGTTTCCCAGCACTGCGTACTTTCCAGCAGGTTTTTGTACTGGGTTTTGAGGTTTAACCTCCAGGCAGGAAGGCAGCATTTACCGTCTGTGCCAGAAGCAGATGGGTACATGTGGCTCCCCTAGGCTGGTTGTAAGCACAGCGCTGACAGAGGCAGTGGGGGAATCCCCCAGTGAAGTGCATGAAGGTCCCTGTGCTGAGAGAGACTGCCCGAGCTCCGAGGCCTAGGCCAGAAAGAACATACTCTGCCTTGCCCCTGTGCTGGCACTCAGGAATTCAGATTGGACAAGCACGGCTGTCTACTTCCAGGACCTGGACACAATGCTGGTGGCACATTACCAATGGGGCTGCCGCCACCCCTAATGGCCCTAGATCGTCTGGTCCACAGGCGCTCTCATGCTAAACTCCGACGGGAGAAGCCCTGGCTGTGTTTGCAGCAGTTGAGTGGGAAGGGAGAGGTCTTTTTCTCTATGTCCCTTCCCGGGCACTGGGGCTGCCTGGCCACTAGGTGAAACCATACTTCTCTCCCATAGATCAGAGCAGACCACCAGCATTTCCAGTGAAAGAGGCACACAGCTCCCAGCTCACGAGCAGGAAGCTCTCGGGCACAGAACTGTCTGCTCTGGTTTCCTCTCTGCACTGCGCTATCCCTTCCCTGGCGAGCAGCATCCCTGAGGCTTAGATCACTGGGAATCCTACTCCCCTGGGTATTGTTAACCCCCACCCCCATCCCACCCCGTAGATGCCGCAGTCCTAGCAGGTGCATGGGAATGTCTGCAGGGGATCTGCTGATGTGAAGACACAGGGCTGAAGTTCCCTGGGCTGGACAAGGTCCCCCAGTGGGTATGCATCCAGTATGGCACCTTTTCCCAAAGGCCCGAGTCATGAGACCCACAAGCCAGGTCTGTGGGGAAAGTGAGTGGCCCTGTCTGAGCAGGTAGCGCTGTGCAATATGCTCAGGAAATCCTCAAATCACTGCCTACATCATTGCTTGGATTCGTGAGGGCTGAAGAGCTCTCTGTAAGTTCAGGCCAGCAGTCTGCCTCAGGGGTGAGGGGAACCAAAAGACGCCACCTATCCTTTCCAGGGAAGACCGAATTCTGGGGAATCTGGTCACTGCAATGCTCTGCTTTTTCCTTTGTCCACGTCCTAGCTTCTTCCCATAAGTTCTCCAGTAGACTCTGGTACTTCTCCCCGATCTCCTATTCACATACTTACTCACCTGTTACATTTGTTCTCTCAATTCTAGAGAACTGTTGTCCAACATCTATAGTCAGCCATCTTGAAGAAACAAACAAAAAACAGAAATTCTTTCCATTCTGCCCTTTTGCTTTCTGCAAAAATAATAATGAGAAGGGCGGTGCCTGTGGCTCAAAGGACTAGGGCACTGGCCCCATATGCCAGAGGTGGCAGGTTCAAACCCAGCCCTGGCCAAAAACTGCAAAAAAAAAAAATAAATAAATAAAAATAAAAAATAAAATAATAAAAATAATGAGAGTAATTATCATCATAATTTTCCCCAAAACATTCTTTGGTGACTTTTTTCTTATGCCTGTATCTTATCTGGTGAAGGAGATGCTACATCTCTCCCAAAAATGTTAGGGTCATTTTACTGTAGAAAAACAAGTTCAACTTCTGTGTGTGCTTTCACATGTAATTAGAATTGTGATCACTTCATAATTACGTAATTTCTTTACTTTTGCTGTTGCACTGCAACTTAAAGACTTAAAAGGATCTTCTCATTAATACAAAAAACAAAAGTATATTTTGGTTCTTTTTGAAATAAGTGACTGAAGTATTTTGCAATATTATATTTTGACAGACGATTACTCTCTCCTTAGGGTCTCAAACCCAAGACACTCCCACTGCACAGGGAGAACCCTATTAATTTTATTATCCAACATTCCTTTCTTAAAATCATTCCTACAACAGATCCAGATTTTGCATGGGGCTTGGAGTGTAAAATTTAGAGGACTTTCCAAGGATAAAGTACAGAAATTCAAGCATAAGATTAGTAATGGAAATGAATCTTAAATATCTTAAGTATACCATATAAGAATAAATCTTCTAAATGTAGCTCAATAATTATTCTAAATAAAAAAATGGAAAAAATTGCAATGAATTACAAATGTTAAAGTGTTGAGAAATATCACAAATAGCATAACAATTTGGAAAAACTGATGTATTCTTTTAACTGTTTGACTCACCCTTTAATAATTTTTATTCAACACTTTTAGTTGCAAGTTCTATAATTACTTTACTTTTAGCAGTAGCTTTTATTTTATTTCATTTTATTTTATTTTAAGACAGAGTCTTCCTGTTGCCCTGGGTAGAATGCCATGGCATCATCATAGCTAACAGCAACCTCAAACTCCCAGGCTCAAGTGATCCCCTTACCTCAGTCTCTCTAGTAGCTGGAAATAAAGGTGCCCACCACAAAGTAGGGCTACTTTTTTTTTTTTGCAGTTTTTGGTCGGGGCTGGGTTTGAACCCTCCACCTCCGGCATATGGGGCTGGCGCCCTACTCCTTTGAACCACAGGCACCGCACTGTAGGGCTACTTTTTCTGTTTTGGGGCTAGATGGAATCCCACTCTTGCTCAGCCTGGGTTTCTAACTCCTGAGCTCAATTGATTTATCCGCCTTGGGCTCCCAGAGTGCTAGGATTATAGGCGTGGTTCATTGTGCCTAGTGTGTAATAGCTTTTAAATATAATTTTCTCTAAAACAAAAAAAAAAGGAAAGATATTTCAAATCATCTCCAGCATAGATGATAAAAATGTTTTCTTTTTTATTTATAATTTATAAAAATAATTTTCAATCTCACAAATTATAGTTAATAATATGAAATGATTTTTTAAATTGTCAAATATGGGGAAACTTCTAATATCTCTGGTGTATAAGCTGTAAGATTTCACTGATCCCATACATTCTGACTCTCCACATTTGTCTTCTCATCCACATTTATCCACTCCCAGATGCTGTGGGTTACTTTGTACCTCTAAGTGATCCACTGGCCCAGAACCTTTGTGTCATATCCATGGTGTATAGAAGTATTCCTAGAAGTCATTTCTCCATTAGGACAAATGACAAGTACTAAACCATATAAATGAGCCTACTTACTAACTGCATACCTATTTCTACTCAATTCTAATATAAATATTGCCTCCCTGCTCATTTAGCCTTGATGTTGAATAGCCTCAATTCTATGTTGAATGGCAAGAAGAGCAGTGAGATAGAGGGTGAGAAAGATTTAAAAGAGAGAGAGAGAGAGACAGAGAGAGAGAGAGAGAGAGAGAATTTAAATGGCTGTGGTTAAAATATGTTTTCATAAAAAATTGAAAGCACAAGTATTGACATGGTTGCAGCCCCAGCCAGGCCTCGGTAAAAGGTGGAGCAAGGACGCCTGGAGTTGAGCCTTTACTAACCTGACAGTAGATTCATCTCTGCCTATTCTTCTTATCCAGCCTAAAATCTATGGCCAATTATTGCAATCACTGCCTTATCAACACTTCCTTTCTATTCTTTTACTTCATAACATTAACTTGGCCAAGTCATAACCTTGGTACAGTCTGTTCTTTCTGCTCCCATAGAGCTGAACAGGACTGGAGAAAACCACATTATTGCACTGATCAGTCTCACTTTAAAGTCGTACTTTTTGTCACTAAGTTGGTCCATAGCACTGCCTGGAAATCATATAGTATTTTCCTAATCCATTCACTTGCTTCCCTTCCTAGACAATGATTTCATACTTTCTCTTCTTCCCCTGACCAGCTCACATTTTCACTCACAGATGATGACCTAGCTTTCTCTTTCACTAAGAACATAGAAAATATGAAACAAGCTCTAAAAATATTCCCCTGCTTATCAGCATCAGTACCCATACCTCCACCTTTTCTCCTGTTCCTCTCCCTGCTCTTTGGCAGAAATTGATGTCTTCATTTGGCAATAGCAGCCCATCTTGTCTTAGCTCTTCAAGACCCCAACTCTTAACATCGCCTCCTAATTCTGCAATATCAGCTTTTACTATGTCTGTAGCCTATATCCTTAATACTAATTCTTCCCAGCATTCCAGGTATTTACATTCAGCTATCTAATCAAAGTCTCTGTGTGTATGAGTAATAAGCATTTATATTTTAGTATTGACTTTTTGAGTCACTGATTTTCCTCCTCAAAACTTCTATCTAAGGCAGTATTTCCACCCCTGTTAGGGAGACTCTATCTTTGTAAAAGCTTAAAGCTAAATGCTAAAATCTCCATCCTGTCCTTTCCCATGTCTCATTGGCCTCATCTTCCAAATATAGTCAACATTACACATATAGATCACCATCTCCGCCATGGCTGTCATCTTAATTTACACCTTTCCAGGATTAATGCAATAGTCTACTCACACCTCCATTGTCTGGCTTCGGGATATCTGATTTTATTTAAAGTACAAGTCATAGCATGCCATTTCTCTGCTTAAAAATTCCCCTTTTGTCATCTAATTTTTCTAAGAGAAGAAATCAAAACCTAAACAGAGGCCTATGTGATCCTAGACCCTGTAAGTCTCAGAGGTGTGCCCTATGGCCCCCTGTCCTCTGTCCCAGCCTCTCAGACCTTGCCATCCATCTCAGGCACCTTCCACCTCCACGACTTTGTGCGTGCTGTTTGTTTTGCCATAAAAATTCTCCCTTCAGATATTTATTTCTTTGCCTCCCTTATGTTTTTCCTCAAATATCACCTTTTATGACAATTCTACCATACAGCTTTTCTTTTTCTATTTTTCAGCTTCGTTTTCCTTCATAACAAATCTATCACCACATAACAGCTGTACGTATTACACTTATTATTATTATTATTGTTGCAGTTTTTTCTTTATTGTCTGTCTCTCCTCATCCTAGTATAAATTCTATACAAGTAGATATTTTTGTCTGTTTCCCTTATTGCAGTTTCTACAGCATTTAGAGTTTTGCTTGGAAAATAGTTGGCACCCAGTGGGTTTCAAATGAGTGAGTGAATAATAAATTAAATGAATCTAAAATGATGTGGCATGTTAAAAGATCTTAGAATGGGTACAGGCGATTGCACTAATGTACACAGATATGATTTAACAATAAAAAAAGAAACAGAAAAAAAAAGATGTACAATATGCTAACTTAATGACTGAAGCAAAAATGTTAACAAGGACAGATGAAAAAAATAATAATAAAGTTAGTTCCTAACAGCATACCAGACACCATTAAACAGCTCATCAATTTAAAAGATCTCAAAATCAAGACAAAATTAAAAAGATGATGTCCTGGACACAAGTATAAGCGGGTCTTTGTTTAACAAATTCAATCAATGTAACCTGGTTTTTTGTACCCTCAATAAATCCCTAACAACAACAACAAAAAGATAATGTCCATCAAATTTCCAACTGGTACAGGATCCTCTATGCACAAAAACATATATAAACATCTGAAATTAAAGAAAATGAAGCAATGGATAATATAATGTGGAAAAATATTGATAGACATACTTCTGAATATTCATAAACAAATTAATCACAATTTGAAACAGAATGTTTAAAATAGGTAATACAAACTTTTAAGAATTTTAAGGGAAGTACTAAAAACCTCCTAAAGATAGAATAGGAGATGAATTGGCAATTCAGAAACAGATGTTTATAACTGCTGGGATCAGAGTATAGGCTGCGGGTTAACTTTTGGCATTTTGAAAACAAATTAGCAACATTTTTTAAAAGCCTTTGTTTACCCCCATCTGTAGTGGGTTGAGTGTTGTTGTGCCCTTCAGCCTCCTCTCTGCCTCAGAGGAATCTGTGAATGTGATCTTATTTTTAAAATTTCTTTACAGATAGAATTATGGTAAGAATCTTAAAATGAGATCATCTGGATTAGAGAGGGCTCTAAATCCAATGAGAAGTATCAGAAAACAAAGCAGTAAAGTGACTTGAAGATCAAGGAAGGGGCTGAATTGTGCAAAACACAAGCCAGGGAAAACCTGAAGGCAGCAGAAGCTGGGGGAGACAAGGGAGGGTTCTTCATTAGAGGTTGGGGAGGAAGCACGGCTCTGTTGACACCTAATTCAGACTTCTAGCCTCTCTTTCTAAAACAGAGAAAATAAGTTCCTGTTGTTTTAAGCCACCCAATTTGTGGTTATTATAGTAACCCCAGGGAGCAAATACAGATTCCTAGACCTGACTAGATCAAAAAAACAAAACAAAACATCCTCATATACATATTCACAGGCACACAGACGTGTACACACACACACAGCCTACTTTCTAATCTAAGGTAAAAAATAGGACCAAATTGTTTGAAGTAGTGTTCCAGTTTTTTAAGACAGTTTGATTATTTTTTTGTATGTTGCTACTAATTTGTGTTGGGAGACTGTTTTCTTTGAGTCTCTTTCTGTGAGCAGCCATTGAATGTTCTCTTTCTCAGACTATCTTCTCAAAGATAATTTGAACAGCAAAGTGAATAGCTTTGCAAAGTAGACGCCACGCCTCTTTTCTGGGGCAGGCATTTTTTTCTACTCATTATCAAATATTGGATTCCCATGCTCAGGGTTCCTCTCTATGATTAACCCACGATGGGAGCAGGAGTTACCTGTCTTCTGGCCCTTTTGATGCGACCTGTAGTAACTGGGGCTTGTGGCAACAGCACAAATGGTGATGTCCTACCTACCACAACTGCCATCTCTGATCCCAGAGTCTCATTATCTTCCACCAGCATTTATAAAACCATAGCAGGCTAACTTCTTAGCTTACAAGTTGAACACAATCTTGACACCTTGTTTTATTTTTCATACAGTGTCCTTGGTATGTATGAGTATCTAACATGCATCTCTGGTCTCTGTCCAGCTCACAAGCTCATAGCCAACACCTGTAACAGTCTTCTAGGCATCATTCCCTCAGAGGGCTGAAGATATCTCATATTGCATATGTTCCAAAATTGAATGCACTGTTTTGACTTCAGCAGCTGTTTTTCCCTAATTTCAAAACCTCAGTTAATGTGATTACCATTTTTACACTTGACTAGTACTTAATTCATCCTTCTATTTCAATAAAATCAGCTACCATCTTTTGCCATGTATAATGTGTCCATTTATGACCAAATTTTTGAGAGAAAATAAGGCTGCACATTATCCCTGGGTAGTATGGATTGGAGTCCCAGGCCCTCGCAACCCTAGGCCCACCAGGCACATAGTGTTGCAGTCTAGAAGAATCTGTGATCCAGTAGGTGGGAATGGGCTGGAGTGGCCTCTGCAGAGCAGCACCATAACCAGGGGAGGGGGTGGTAGTGGTAAGTGGCAGTGGCATTGGCAAGGCGACCCCAAGGCCCAGCTACACATAGGGGGCCTGTTCAGTGCCAGCCCCAGAGACACACCTGGCTGCCTACAGGCTGAGCAGCTTCAGAAGCTCCGCCCCCCTAGGAACACGTGTGACTGTCTCAGGCAGGCCCCAGATGTGGCAGGGACAGAAGGGTTCCTCGGAGAGAAGGAAGGGGCAGAGAGTGGGTGGCTCTAAGAGGGGGGTACGATCTACACATTCCAGGGGAGCGTTAGCCTCCCCAAATGTGTCTCTCCCAGCGGAGCACCAGCTGCTTTCTCCAGGGTCATTCCTGAAAAGTGTGGGCCAAAAATGTAGGTGCGCATTATACATGGTAAAGTATGGTAATTTTCTCTTGGTCAGTTTTACTGTCAAAATTGCTTGTATATATTTCTGTGCATACACTATCTCTGCTTTTGTGTTACTCCAGGTCATTTGCAAAAGACATATCAAGATGGGAATAAACATGTAAGGATTGTATTTTAGGAGAAACACCATGTGAGAGAAAATAGAAAGAGATCTATGTAGACTGGTTTAGCCATCAGACCATGATGAAAGATTGCCTTTGAATGGAAGAGAAAGGAATAAAGATTTGAGTGGGAACTTCTAAAAATGTCACACAGTTTGAGGTAAATTGAGTATGCCATGGAGGATTTCAAGGTTAACCTAACCCTCAGAAAATTTTCATGCCTTTCAGAAATGAACTGCCTTCACATTACTGCTTTGAGGTAAAGTGCTCCGGAGAGTCCCCGAGAAACACAGACTGTCATAGATGTCAATGCTGGCCTAGGCCCATGGCTTACCCCTCTTGTGGAGATCTGGGAAATGCTTTCTCCTGGTTCCCCTGCACTCATGCAAGGCTTATCTTTTAACAATAGTTAAAATATTTAACATTATTCAGAAACTCCCTGTGCTACCTGGTCCTGAAACTTGTTTCTGGAATTCTTCTCCTAGAGCAGAGATTAGACTATTTGTAAGAAACTATCAACAATTTGTCTTATTCCCCAATTCTTCCTCTCAATGTCTCATTCCCTTAAAAAAAAAATCTGCCTCGCTCAGCATTTCAAGCAAGAATATTCTGAACTGTTCTTTCAAACGCAGTCAGTTAATTGGACACAGAAACACATTTTTTAGCTATTTTTCCTGATGTTTAGTGATATATGCAACACTTCCTGAATTTTAGAGTTAGGGTTAGGAGTCTCCTTGGGCAATTTACTCTGTCTGGTGTTAAGAGGCTCTTTGTGAGAGCCCAAGTTCTTCTCACTTTATCTTCTACCTCATCCCTCTCAGGTTTTCAGAATGTGGTGTTAAAATCTCTGCCCTGGCTCCTCTGACAACTTAATTAGGTCTGCAGACAGCTCTGGTGCACAATCTGACATACTTACAGCCATGGAAGTGCCATTTACCAGGACTGGAACTCAAAGGCACATGGGAGTATCCATACATGCTCATGGTTTTTGATAATAATTGAATATTCATCTAATAAACACATGATAATCACTTTTCATGAATTCTAGCTGAGGCATACTTCCTAGAGGCCTGCTCACTTTTATTATTCCCAGTTTTTAAAAATATCGTAGGAATAAATATTTCAAGATATTCATTTCTTTTTGTCTTCCAGAATTTTTCTTTTCTAGTGTTTATTTTCATTGTTTCTAGTTTGTCAAAATCTTAATTATCCTTATTAGTAATTATCTAAAAAAGTAAAAAAACAAATGTAACTATGTTCAGTGGTTTGAAATTTTGATTATAATTTTATTAAAAGTTAAACTGAATATGAAAGTAAATAAAATTTATTTATTTATATTTCTAAAAGAGTATTTTTGCTGAAAAGTTCAAAATAACATTTTAAATTTGAAATGAAAAATATAAGTTTTAATTAAAGATTTAAGTACAGTTAGGTAAAAATTAGTAATAACCAGAATGTTTTATCTAATTTTTGGCATTTTAATTAAATTATATTAAACAACTTTATGAAAGTAAAATTCTTTATAATTCAGTGAACATCATTATGCCAAATTAAAAATGGGTGTTACACTTTGTTATGGTTAATTTATCTGTCGACATGACTGGATCATGAGGTACCTGGCCCTTTTCCAGGTATTTGAGCGCCTGGAACCACATCATTGACATTTTTGGGTCTCCACCTTGGCCATTCACTCTGCAGGTCTTGGAAATTGTCAGTGTCTGTAATTGTGTAAAGCCAATTTACTATAATAAATATTTTATGTATATTTATTTATTTGTATATGTATATCCATATTTATAGTATATAATAAAATATTATATATAATTATAACCAATTGGAATATATATTTATTATAAAATATATAACTGACTAAAACATGATTCATGAATATTATGTCTAAACTATGTTATATATGCACACACCCAAGTTTAAGAATAAAGTGGATTTTTCAGTATTAAACCTATTTCCTCAACCACTGCATGCCATTATTATGACTACTATGCTATGCATAACTTGAGTACCCTGGATTCACAAATTGGGGCACCAAAAATAAAAAAGGCAGGTGCTTGACATCACTTAGAATCTAAACTGCATCATGCAAGAATCTATTACCTTCTTGCTCTCTGAGAAGAATTTGGCAACTTAACCAATTTGTCTTTTATCTAAGCACTTCTATCTCGTAATTCCTTTTTGCCATGCAATATAGTATTTGTCTTCAACACTGTCAACCACGTGTAAGTCTTCGTGACCCTCAGATGTAGATGTGATTTGTTATGAAGACTCAGAGCAGGAGAGATGAAGAAATGTTCCTCAAGACTCTAACAATACAAGTCACCAGAGCAGGCATGTTGAGTTTATGTGAGTGCTAACTGGTGAGTCCCAGCCATTTGTGTGTGTATGTGTGTGCATGGGCTTCTGTGTCTATGATTTCTGATTTTATTTAAAAAGATGGGTATCCATTATATGTCCCTCCTGCCTGGTTATCATAATGTCATGACAGTACAGCCAGAATCTCTCTGCCACATCCTTGGTCCCAGAGATTTGAAGAATGAATCCACAGAGGAAGTGAAATGATAGATTTTATTGATAGGTAGGTAGATAAGTAAAAGAGGGGAACAGAGCCTCTGGCAGTAGAGAGGGGTACTTAAGGAGGAAGTCCATCTGGGGCTTCTGTCTAGGGGCTTGTATACCACTTTTCCTTTCCTATGGGCAGGGACCTTGAGGGAGATGGAGTGTCACAACTGTTTGGTGCCAGGGGCTTGAGGGCAGAAGTTAATTTTAAAAGTGCCCCTGTGTAGGAACGGGGTTGTGGTTCACAGTGTGTTCTCTGCTCTGGGAGTGGCAGTTCAGGAGGAATGTTGGTCAGACTGATTTTTATGAGCCTGTTTTGGGCCCAGGGAATGTAGTCTCTGTTACAGCTGGTCTGTAAGTCTGCTTGGGCATAGGAAATGGAGGTCCCTGTCCACCCCTGAGCGGGGAGAACCCTGTATCAATAGGTTTACCATTGTTTTGGAGTTTAATGGTAACTTTAAGGTCAAACATTAAATTATTTCTCTAGAAGAGAAAATAGACCTACTTTGGATAAGACATATTGTGGTAATTTTAGTGCTTGAGTGGTAAGGAACAGACATGATTTTCATCAATCTGGTTATTACAGTCTAATGATGTATACACATTATCTGTTGAAGTTTGTGATAGGGACTATATAGTGATGACCCAAACAGCATGGATCACTCTTCTGGCTGGGAAGGTGAGGTCTAATGAAGGTTAGCTTTTATTACATACACAGCATATTCATTTGAAGAGGCTAATTTCCCCCAATAGGAGGTTTCTTTGTTAATGTAAAGATGGTCATCTGTTATGAGAATCAATATTTAAGAACATACCTGAACAATGAATATGAATTAAGTCAGGCCTGGAGTCTTAAATATGAGTTTTATTGCTACATAATTACTACTTGCTGCTATGAGAACCCTCATGAGAAAGTCTAGAGTGAATGTTAGTGGAAAGAAGGTTCCGAACAATATTAACATTTTATATTTATTTATTTTTTTATTGAGAAAGAGTCTCATTTTGTCACTGTTGATAGATTGCTGTAGTATCATAGCTCACAGCATTCTCAAACTCTTGGGCTTAAGTGATTCTCTTGCCTCAGCCCCACAAAGTAGCTGGGACTACAGGCACCCACCACAATGCCCAGCTATTCTTTTTGTTGTTGTTTACCAAGCCCAGGAGGGGTTTGAACCCACCAGCCCAGAAGCATGTAGCTGGTGCCCTAACCACTGAGTACAGAGGCTTCAATATTAGCATTTTATAATCAAGAAAACAAAACAAGTTCACTGGCAAGAAATGAAGCTTGATTAGAATAATGAAAGCATTTTCTACTGTTTTCTTCTGCAAAGGTTGTACCCTAACTAAGAGTCATTGAATCATGAAGCAGGTTTTGTAGCTCAGTAGCCTTTTATTTATGTCTGTATGAATGTATTTATTTTTGCCTTTCTACACCCACAGCTGTGAAAGCTCTGTAGCCTTCTAAAGTGTCGTTGGCTAGAGATTGGCTATTCCAGTAAATGTGTAACTAAACCTCCAGACAAAAAGGGATTCAAACAAGTTAATAAAATCTTTAGTATTAAATATTGTGAGCGAGAATCGTCTCCAAAGATCAGCAAAGAACTATACCAGATAAAAACATTAAAATCTAGAACTATATCAATAATTTGCAAAATGTAATACATCTAATATGAACTAACATAGAGTCTGATAAAGAGGGTTTAAGAAATAGCCTTAAAAATCTAACAGGGAACAATAGTTCAGTAGCATTACTTATGATTTAGGTATTTAAATTTCTAATAAGCTCGGTGTGAGTCAACAGTAACAGATGGCTGCCGAACATGCTAATAAAATCTCAAAGTACTTTAGTAGAAGTGTAACCTCTAGAATGAAGTTAATAATGTGTTTAGTTTTTAAAAATTTAGACAGGCAAATAAAAGCTACAATGGCAAACAGGATAACACTTAGAGGACAATTGCCGAAATGATGAGAGTACACAAAACTGGGGGAAATTCATCTTGTAAAAGACAAAATTCAGAGTTATCTTCTGCTATGTGAAACATTATTCTGAAAACTAGATTAGATCTTCTCGTATGGACTGGCTTCTATTCAGATCAGTTTGTTAAGAAAGGAAACTTGGAGTAAATGGCATTTTATCAGAGATGTGAAGGAGGAATGGATTGAGCAGAATAGAGATCTGGCAGAAATAAGTATTGTTTTTTTTAGGTAGATAGCTAGAAATTCTGGCTCCCCTGTGTAAGGAAGACAAAGGCAGTGGGAGAGGGGTGTAAGCCTCTACCATGGTACCTCCCACCTTAATTTTGTCCTAAGTGAGTACACCTGGGGAGAAGGAAACATCTTACCATCTACGAATCAGAACTTACCCTGCCAACTGCAAAAGTATATAGACCCTCTAGTCTAGCAATAGGTACAACAGAGTCTTGAAGAAGACCTACAACAGCCTTTAAGACTAATCATTCATTAGCTTAAATCTGCATTGCGGCCCACACCCCCAGAAGGCTGTCATAGAGGCTCATGCAAGTCTTACAGTAAGACTCTGGTTCCAAGGTGACCTCTGAACCAAGAGGTAGGCCTGACCAGGCATCATAAAAGAACTGCTGCCTGTGACCTGTGCCTTTTCTTTGTCATGACAATGGGGCCCTTCTCTGTCTATGGCAAAGGTATCTTGCTCTGTAAGCCTTTACCTTGCTTTTGCTTTGTAAACCTATTTTTCTCTTTCTCAATAAACTTTGTTTCATGCTTGTCTTACTTTGGGGTGTCTGGGCACTTGTCAACCAAATGCACTCCAAGAACGGAGGACCTAAGCGGCTGCCTGAAACCCTGACATTTTAGGAGACAGGCAGCTACCTTGCAACCCGTCAGTCTGAAAGAATAGCAACCACAGAGCTTTGAAGCAGGAAGGAGAAAAGGGTTCAGAAACATAGTTGAGATCATATACACACATAAATGTCACATATAAAGCGTGTGCATACATATATGCAGATATATTCAGTTGTACGTGTACATTTACAAAAACCTTTTGCCTAAGAGCAGCCTTAAGAATCTTGCACTACTCAAGATTAGGGAGCTTACTCAAAATGGAAGAAAGATGCCATGAAGCATTTCAGCAATGAAGTCCCTTCACACTAATCACTGTTGCTTTCCTGAGAGTAGTTTAGAAAAGGCAGCTAATCCTTTAGATTGATTTTCTAGATTATACCACTGAAAATGAACAATGCTACTTCATTTACTTAGAGTTAGAGTTGTAATGACTGTTTGAAAAGTCTTCCACTTCCATTTAGGCAAATGATTCTGATTCAAGTTCATTTTCTTTTTTTTTTTTTTTCCTATGTGAAGTAGGAAAACAAAAATTGAATGCAGTAAAGGGTTGACTATTTAAAGACAGATTATTGTAGTTTATCTGCAAATATTCTCTCAAGTTTGTGTTTGATGTGCTTCTCACTGACTTTGATAAATTAACTCTTTTGTTAACATTGCTTTCTTTGCCCAGAGAAGATTATTTCAGAATGGTTTCTTTGTGAGAGTTTCAATTATACTTCCTTACTCTTTACTTGATTATAATTTCCTGAGGAGAGTCTTAAAGATTATATCAGATCCCATCTCATGTTTGAGTACTATACTTAATCTGATTAAATAAAATAAAAAATAATATAAAATTTATTTATTATAAATTAAGCTGCAATAAATGGTCTAGTGCAAATATCCTTATTATAAAATGATTTTATTTCTTCTGGATAGATGCCCAGTAATAAAATCGTTTGATTAAATGTAAGGTATAGTTTGAATTCTTTGAGGATTCTCCATACTTCCTTCCAAAAAGGTTATGGAAACAACCTAAATGACCATCTATCCAGGAATGGATTAACAAACTGTGGTATTTGTATACCATGGAATATTATTCAGCCACTAAAAAAGATGGAGACTTTACATCTTTTGTATTAACCTGGACAGAGGGGGAATGCATTCTTCTTAGTAAAGTATCGCAAGAATGGAGAAGCAAGAATCCTATGTACTCAATTCTGATATGAGGACAATTGATGACCTAGTACATGGTGAGGAGTGGGGGAATATAGGAGCAGAGAGAGGGAGGAGGGAGGGGAATGGGGGGGGTCACAGTGTGTGACACTCCTCTTGGGTGCAGGACACAATTGTAAGAGGGACTTTACCTAACAAATGCAATCAGTGTAACCTGGTTTTTTGTACTCTCAGTGAATCCCTAACAATTAAAAAAAATTATTTAGGGGCGGCACCTGTGGCTTAAAGGAGTAGGGCACTGGCCCTATATCTCAGAGGTGGCAGATTCAAACCCAGCCCTGGCCAAAAACCACACACACACACAAAAAAAAATATTTATTAGATGAGATAGTAGAAAGGCAGAGTAAAAAAGGAAATGTATATTTATTTTTCAAAAGACTTTTCCTTTCCGAAAATATAAATATCTTCTTAAAGTCATATGATATTTTATAAAGTGTTTTCATATATTTTATTAATTGGATCTTCCCAAACAGATTGTGGTATAATAAGTATTTTTCATATTATTTTGAAAATCAGAAAATAAATTCATAAATGTTCAACAACTTTGCAAAGTAAATAGAAAAGTAAGAACTTCCACTTACACTTTACATTTCAGTTGACAAGTTTCCTAGAAATGTTTTGCTAAACAACTAAATAAAGCAATCAATATAGAATCAAGAATGACCTAAGCAAACTGAGCTAATGTATGACAATGAATACAATTTCTATAGCATTTAATATATAAACTTTTCTATTTTTAAAAGCTATGTTTTCTTGGCTTTTCAGATCCTGAATTCCAGTCTGGACTTTTAAAAATTTATTTATTTATTTCAGATTAATATGAGGGTACATATGATTAGGTTACATACTCTGCTTTCATAAGGGTAAAGTCCTAGTTATGGTTGTATCCTTTACCCAGGAAGTGTGTTATATTTCCATGCAATGTACTCACTGGGTGGGAATTTACTCAACCCCACTCTCTTTCCCCTTACTTGATTAATTGAGTTTTTTCCTCAGGTGAGAATGTGTTGTAATCTACTTGTTTTACTTTACTACTAAGAACATGTGATGCTTGTTTTTCCATTCTTGGGATATTTCACTTTGCTTATAAGAATATTCTCCAGATTATTATAAAACATAGAAAATCTCCATCTTTTTAATGGCTGCATAGTATTCCACACTAACACACTGTTAGTGGGACTACAAACTAATGTAGCCTCTATGAAAAGAAGTCTGGAGACTCCTCAAAGAACTAAAAGTAGGCCTACCATTTGATCCCACAATCCAATTACTAGGTATCTACCCAATAGAAAAAAAAGATATTTTACCATAAGGACATTTGCACATAAATGTTTATAGCAGCACAGTTCACAATCACAAAAATGTAGAAACAATCTAAATGCCCCTCAACACATGAATGGATTGATAAATTATGGTATATGTATACCAGTCTGTTTTCTTTTAATCTTTTATTTTTTTTTTCCTGTTTTATCCTTTCAAACCCTGCACTCCATGTTCAATAGATTCTACTCGTGTTTGTCTCTGCAGTGTGCACATTCTTCCTTAAGAATCTCAAATTTCTGTTTCTTTAATTCACTTTACTTACCAAGGTACAATACTTATTTTAAGTAGAATATGTCATAAGGTGATATAGGTGTGGTTTTCAAATTGGAATCAAAATCCTAGAAATGTTTCTAAAAACAATTTATTAGAATGTATTAAGAAGTCGACTAAGAACAAATTTTTTAAAAAGCTTCACTAGCATTGAAGAAATAGCAATTTAAAAGGTAGAGATTTGTGGTAAATAATTGACCTCTTTCAAGACTTTATTCATACATTTTAACATTCAATCATAAGAAGTAAAGAAAATTAACGTGGCATTTGTCAATGAAAAAATCTAAATTATTAATAATTTACATTATATTTATTTATAATATATTATATAATTATATTTATATTATAATAACCTAAGAGGTTTATTATAAGTGAGATATGTGCAGCCATGGGCCAGAGATCCCTGCTCAAGAAGCCTTAAACAAGGGGTCTTGCCATGGTTGGGTTACAGTTTGGTTTATACGTTTCAGGGAGACAGAAATTATATATCAAGTCATAAATCAATACAAGGAAGGTGTACATGGACATTGGTTTGACCCAAAGAGACATGACATCTTGAAGCAAGGGATTACAGGTTATAGGTGGATTTAAAGATGATAGTGATTTAAATTTGATTTGTGATTGGTTTTTAAAAAATGAAGATTTATCTAAAGGCTTGGAATACTTTAAGTTAAAAAAGGAATTCTTTTATTCAGGGAAGAGTCATTGGTCATATGCTGACATATAGCTGTACTCAAGTGATCTGTTAAGTAAACTGAGGACCTGCAGATGTGGTTTAAGCTTTGTCTAAGGCAATGGTTCTCTACCTTCCTAATGCCATGGCCCTTAATACAGTTCCTGTGGGTTGCCACCCACTGGTTGAGAACCCCTGGTCTAGGGCTATATACAAAAGGTGTCTCCAGGAAGCGTAGGAGGCATGGTGAGACATGTCTGATATCCCTTCTTCTGGTTGGAACTCAGCTTTCCAGTACTTATGTTGTTTTCTTAACCAAAAGGATGTCCATTCAGTCATCTTGGGAGCTTAAGATTTTATTATAGCTCCTATATTATTTAGTAGGAAGAGAAGAGAAGGACTAAAGAGTGGGAAATCTCTTCTCTACATAATTAACACTAAAGAGCATAAAGATACAAATACTGTGAGAACATGGAATTGTTCAATCCATTGCTCTAATTCTGACTCCTATTACCAAGGAGCACATAGTAGTTGCTTAATAAATATATCAATGATAAATAAATGTAGACTGGAGGTAAAGACTCTCACTAATAGTACAAACAGTGAACATTATAGATTTTTTTCATAAAATTTAATTTTCTTCAAAATTGTTTTAAAAATGACTAGTTTGGAAATGAACTTTCTGGTGTGTTATTCTTCCTCTTTTAACTCAACATAACTATCAAATTCAGTGAGAATGTCAAAAACAAAATTTATCCAGTAAGGCTAAATTTGAAAAAAAAAGTTGAATGAAAAATAACATGTGTTATTAGTGTTATTAAAAATAACATTAGTGTGTTTAAAACAAAATATTTTATGCCTACTTGATTTATTCTCTCCAACTCATTTATTGTTGATGTTGAAGGCGCTTAGGAAATGTCAGGTGAAAATATGATGGCTTGAATTAAAGGGCCTTAGAGATCAATAGGTGTTGGAAAGGGATTTCCCTCTATCTGCATAAAGGTAGACCCACCTAAAAAGAACTACTAACTTCCCTTCCTCTCCCTGTTATCTCAGTATAAAGCAGGTAAGAAGATCAAGAATGCAGTCATACCTGGCCCAAACCATTTTAAGATTACTGTCTCTGAAGTCAATTTAGTTTCCAAAGAGAATCATTTACAAGTCAATCTGTTTCCCTCCAGTCATCTTCCCTAATAACCATTTATTGCCACTCAACAGGATTACCTATATTCCTCATCTTTGCCTCTTTTCTAAAATTAGTGTATATAAACTTCTGGACCTTTTTGAGAAACTGGGTGTTTACTCTGATTTTTTCTGTGAGCATAGATTCTGTTTACTTATTTATTTATGACAGAGCCTCAAACTATCACTCTGGGTAGAGTATCATGACATCACAGGTCACAGCCACCTCCAACTCCTAGGCTTAAGCAATTCTCTTGCCTCAGCCTCCCCGGTAGCTGGAACTACAGGCACTCACCACAACGCCCTGCTATTTTTTGGTTATAGTTGTCATTGTTGTTTGGTGGGCCCTGGCTGGATTCGAACCCTCCAGCTCTGGTGTATGTGGCTGGCACCTTAGCCACTTGAGCTACAGTCTCCAAGCCAACTTCTTTCTCTTATTAATTTGCCTTATTGTGAATTGATCCTCCAGGGGACCTTCCTGGGTAAAGAAGTTTCCTCATTCCCACAATCTAATATACTAAATACCAACTATTATTTTCTTATAGCATGGACCTCTTTTGGATGGCAATTCTGAGATTGTCAGAATAAAAATGAAGTGGGTAGAAAGCACTAGTTAATAGTTATGCCTAAGGGATAGTCAGGTACAGTTTTTAGAATGCTTGCTCTGACAACTAAATGTTTTCATTTTTTATGTTGTGCTTATAATTGATTAAAATTATGTTATTGCCTTTCTGAGACAATATCTTGCTTTAGTGTAGTGTTGTTTTGGGCTTAAATACATGTGTGCTCATTACTTAGGAAAATATAAGAATCTAATAATTCTATTTGATTTTATTCAAAGGCAAAACTATATGCTCTTGAAAGAAAATTTGGTGCTAATAGTATAGCCAGAATTTCTCTCTGCCAAGTTGTTGGTCCTGGTGATTTGAATATTGAATCCACAGGTCACACAAGTGATCAAGGGTATAATTTATTGATTGTTAGATAGATAAGGAGAGAAACAAGTCAAAAAGCCTTCTGCAAGCCACAGGGAGACCTGAGTGGGCAGCCAGTTGGGCCTTCTGTCTAGGGGTTTATATACTGTCTTATCCTGTAGGCAGGGGGTTTAGGGAGATGAAATGTATGTCTGGAATATTTCACAATCATCTGGCATCAGATACCTGTGAGGAGAAGTTCATTTTGTTTATTTTATTTTTTTATTAAATCATAAAGAGGTAGATCATGTATTCATTAATGTATTTATGGGGTACAATGTGCTGATTCCATACACAATTTGGAATGCTTACATAATACTGGTTAATATATCCCTCACCTCATTTACTTAGTTATTGTGTTAAGACAATTATACTCTATACTTAATAGATCCGACATGTACACTTGCTATATGCACCATAGGTATGATCCCACCATTCATTCTCCCTCTTTTATAGTTGGCCATAGTTGTGATCTATTCTTCATAGGAACATGTGAGTGGTGGTAAATTGGTTTCATAATAGTATTGAATATGTTGGATACATTTTCCTCCATTCTTGAGATACTTTACTAAGTAGGATATTTTCCAGCTCCATCCGTATAAACATAAAAGAGGTAAAGTCTTCATCTTTTTTAAGGGTGCATAATATTCCATGGCATATATATTATATATATAATATATATACACCACAATTTATTAATCTGTTCATGGGTCAATTGCCCTTGGGCTTTTTCCATGACTTGGCTATTATAAATTGTGCTGCAATGAACAATCTGGTGCAAATATCTTTGTTATAAAGTGACTTTAGGTCTTTTGGACATACACATAGTAGAGAAATTGCAGGATCAAACAGTAGGTCTACCTTTAGATCCCTGAGTATTCTCCATACTTCTTTCCAAAAGGGACACATTAGCCTGCATTCCCACCAGCAGTACAGAAGTGTTCCCTTTTCTCCACATCCACGCCAACATCTGTAGTTTTGGATTTTGTTATGTGAGCCACTCTTACTGGAGTTAGATGATATCTCAAAGTGGGTTTGATTTGCATTTCTCTGATAATTAAAGATGGTGAGCATTTATTCATGTGTCTGTATGCCATGCACCTTCTTCTTTCACTGGGGTTACTTCAGTGGTTCTCAACCTGTGGGTCACAACTCCTTTGTAACAATGAAAATACATCCTGCATATCATATATTTACATTATGTTTCATAACAGTAGCAAAATTATAGTTATGAAGTAGCAACAAAAATAATTTTATGGTCAGGGGTCACCACAACATGAGGAACTATATTAAAGGTTCATGGCATTAGGAGGCATTAGGAAGGTTGAGAACCACTGGGTTACTTGTTCTTTTCTTATTAATAAGTTTGAGTTCTCTGTGGATTCTGGTTATTAAACCTTTGTCAGAAACCTGACCTGTAAATGTCCTCTCCCTCTCTGAGGACTGTCTGCTTGTTTCACTTACTGTGTTCCTTGCCGTGCAGAAGCTTTTTAGTTTGATCAGATCCCAATTATGTATTTTTGGTGTTGGTTCAATTGCCTGGGGGGAGGGGGGAGTCCTCCTCATAAAGTATTCTCCCAGACCAACTTCTTCAAGTGTTTTCCATGCACCCTCTCCAAGAATCTTTATGATTTCACTTCAGTTTAAATCTTTTGTCCAGCGACAGTCAATTTTTATTAATGGTGAAAGGTGGGGTCTAGTTTCAGTCTTCTACAAGTGCCAGTTAGTTCTCCCAGCACCATTTGTTACCTAGGGAATCTGTCCCTAATTTATATATTTGATGGGCTTATCAAAGATCACATGACAATAAGTGTCAATTGGTTCTCAATTCTGTTCCATACATCTACCTCTCTATTTTGGGGCCAGTACCATGCTGTTTTCATCACTATAGATTCATAGCATAGTTTGAAGTCTGGTAATGTGACTTCTCCTGCATTTTTTTTTTTTTTTTAATTTCTGAGTAATGTCTTGGCTATTCGGGGTTTTTTTCTGGTTCCATATAAAACGAAGTACTATTTTTTACAGATCTTTAAAGTATGACTGGGGTGCTTTGATAGGGATTGCATTAAATTTGTAAATTGCTCTGTGTAGTATACACATTTTAACAATGTTGATTTTTCCCATCCATGAGCATGGTATGTTTGCTGACATCTTCAGCTATTTCTTTTCTCAGAGTTTCATAATTATCTTTATAGAGAATTTTCATGTCCTTTTTTAGATAAATTCCCAAATATTTCTTCTTTGGTACTACTGTAAAAGGAATAGAGTCCTTGACTGCTTTTAAACCCTACTGTTATTGGTATATATAAAAGCTACTGATTTATAAGTATTGATTTTGTATTCTGAGATGCTACTGTATTTCTTAATCACTTCTAAGAGTTTTGTAGTTGAGTTCCTAGGGTTTTCCAGGTGTAAAATCATATAATCTGTAAAGACTGAAAGTTTGATCTCCTCTGACCATATTTGTATACTCTTGATTGCCTTTTGTTGCCTGATTGTGATGGCTAAGACTTCCATTACAATGTTAAAAATCAGTGGAGACAAAGGGCAACCTTGTCTGGTTCCTGATCTGAGTGGAAATGTTTTCAATGTTACTCCATTCAATATGATATTCACTGTGGGTTTGCTGTAGATGGCTTCTATCAGTTTAAGAAAAGTCCCTTCTATACCTATTTTCTTCCTTTTTGAAAGATGCTGAATACTGTCAAAAGCTTTTTCTGCATCTATTGAGAGAATCATATAATCTTTGTTTTTTATTTTGTTTATGTGATATATTATGTTTATAGATTTATGTATATTGAACCAACCTTGAGACCATGTGATAAAACCCACTTGGTCATGGTGTATAATTCGTTTGATGTGTTGCTGAATGATAGCTGGGTCATTGATGAGATTAAGAAGGAAATTGCCAAATTTTTGAACAAAACAATAATGAAGACATGAATTATCAGAACCTGCGGGATACTGCAAAGGCAGTCCTAAGAGGTAAATTTATATTGTTATAAGCCTTCCTCAAGAGAACAGAAAGAGAAGAAGTCAATACCTCAATGGGACATCTTAAGGAAGTGGAAAAGGAAGAACATTCCAACCCCAAGCCCAGCAAAAGAAAAGAGATAACTAAAGTTAGAGCAGAATTAAATGAAATAGAAAACAAAAGAATTATTCAAAAGATCAATGAAACAAAAAGTTGGTTTTTTGAAAAATTCAACAAAATTGATAAACCTTTGGCCAACCTAACCAACAATAGAAAATTAAAATCCCCAATCAGAAATGACAAAGGTGAAATAACAACAGACACCTCAGAAATTCAAAGAATCCTTAATGAATGCTACAAAAAACTCTATTCTCAGAAATATGAAAATCTGAAAGAAATTGACCAGTACTTGGAAGCACACCACCTTCCTAGACTTAGCCAGAAAGAAGTGGAAATGCTGAACAGGCCTGTATCAAGTACTGAAATAGCATCAACTGTATGAAATCTCCCAAAAAAGAAGAGTCCGGGACCAGATGGTTTCACCTCAGAATTCTATCAAACCTTTAAAGAGGAACCTGTACCTATATTACTTAACCTTTTCCAAAACATAGAAAAAGAAGGAATACTTCTCAACACATTCTATGAAGCAAGTATCACCCTGATCCCTAAACCAGGAAAAGACCCAACAAGAAAAGAAAATTATAGACCAACATCCTTAATGAATATAGATGCAAAAATATTCAATAAGATCCTAGCAAACAGAATCCAGCAACACATCAAATGAGAAGTTCATTTTAAAACTACCATAGTGCAGAGGAATATGGTTGGGTCTGAGGCATGCTTCCCGGCTCCAGGGAGTCAGTAAGGTATGTTCCCTGCTCTGGGAGATGCTGGCCACCTGAGATACCAGTCAGGCTGTTTTTTATGAGCTTGTTTGTGTCCAGAGCATGCAGCCTGAAAAGGATCTGTTTGTGCCTAGAGAATGGGGGTCTGGACCTAATTAGTGTTACATGTATGTGACATGTCAGACACATTTCCTTCTCAGCAACTTTGTATTTGCAGTTTCCTCTATGTATGTAGAATAATCTTCTCCCAATTAGTTTGATCCATAATGCCTTCAGGTTTCTGCTCTAATGCTATCTTAATAGAAGGATGTGGTGGACATAAAAGTGTTCTGCACAAATTTTCTGCCATGAGAAACATAACTTATGGTCCCCATGGGTTCTATCTACTACCACATTTGAGTCAAAGTGATGCTTCCTGGGTGCTGCTCTGAGCCACTGACTGCCCATGGAACTAATGCTGATCCATCTCTTCCCAGAAAGAAACCCCTTAAACAGGTGATTTTAGCTCAACAACCACTAGTGGGTCTGCTCAAAAATTAAAAACAACTGCTCTGCCCTTTGAGATTCTACCTACCCCATTTTTCTCTTTGGCCTTCTCCTTCATAGGCAGTCTGAAAGCTCTCTTCACCTTCTATGACTTTTTTTTTATTTTCACAGGCATTTCTCCAAATAAATCTCTCACTAATCTAATCCCACCATGGTGCCTGATTCTCTGAGGGAAGCAAGAGGCATTCCAGGGCATCTTTAGTGATATTATTCCATCACTGTTTAGTTTCTTTAGCCTATCCTCATTTCCTCCAATGAACATAAATGTCAACTTTTTATTTTTATTATTTTTTTTCTGCCAGCAGAATGTAAGATCTTTGAAGGCAGAAAATATTCCTATAACTTTTGTTTCAAAAACATAGCATTTTTACTAGTGACATTGATAGAGTTGGCTATAAATATCTGTGTAATGAATAAAAGCATCAAAAAAGAGACCTAAAACAGGTGTGGGACCTGTTTTAGGACCTAAAACAATTCTGCCTATATTGTAATGCAGTTGTAATAATGTCAGCTTCTGTGTTCCTAAGCAGCTCTATTTCTAACATTTTCTATAGAAAAATAATTTTAACCTTGTCATCAAAACCTTTTGGTTGTCTAATAATAGTTGCGGTAGTACTTTAAACCTGAGAGCTTTTTAATTATTTTTTTTTAAATACTCTATCACTGCTAGAAGAGACTGCCTGAGGAAGAGCTCTACTGTTTTTGATATCTATTAAAATGGTATAAATAGTAATCACCAAATACCTTAAGGCTTACTTTAACTCATGCTTCATTCCAAGGGACCACAGTGATGTTTTCAATGTGTTTTTGCTGTGTGCCATGGAACACCATCACTGATACTAATCAATGCTTTACTGATTCATGCTCAGTCAGGTGACATAACTGATTTCAAATTTTCACCTTGTTTTTTTTTTTGAGTGCCAGATACCTGAAATCAATGGTGAAGTAAATTACTTTATTGCTCATTCTTCCTGGTATAAGCCAATAGACTCACAAGTTTAAGCAGAAAGGATTTGTTAAGCTATTGATAAGCTTCTAAGAACAACTCTCAGACTCTGAGAACTAGATGGCTAAACAACTAATGCTGTTGATCTTGCTGGGTCAGTTATAATTAGGAAAGAATCACCACTACTGCCAATCTCACAAATTCATTTTTTTGCCCCTGGGTGCTCTAGCAATTTGGGTGCCCTTTTCCCACTGGTTTCCTGACATGGCTACTTGCAATTCAGAATCTCATGAAGGTGCATGAAATTGGCAGAACTTAAATCATATATCTGCAACCTAGTGGAAAAGGTTGGTGGGAATGTATAAAATATTTTCAATTGGGAAAGTAAGGTTCACAACAAACAGAGTATTAAAATACACTAAGTGTGCTTGACAATTCTTGTACAGATGTTAATAACAGATTCATATTAAAATTAATGTCTAATTATATAATTACAAGTACTTTTTTTTTAGACAGAGTCTCAGTTTGTCACCCTCGGTAGAGTGCCATGGTGTCATAGCTCACACCAAACTCAAACTCTTGGGTTCAAGTGATTCTTTGGCCTCAGCCTCCCAAGTAGCTGAGACTACAGGCACCCACCATAACACCAGCCTATTTTTAGAGAAGGAATCTTGCTCTTGCTCAAGCTGGTCTTGAACCCATGAGCTCAGCCTCCCAGAGTGCTGGGATTACAGGTGCGATCCATCATGCCCAGCTAATTATGAGTACTTAGGAAGATCTGACTATGTAGAAATTTGTTTCATGCAGTCTACATCTATTAATACATTTTATCATCACATATCCCCTATATAATTGATACTATTATTTATTCAGTTTTACAAATGAAAAAATGAAAGCATTGAGATGTTAAATAATTTCTCCAAAGTTACAACAATTATATGTGCCAGAGATGAGATTTATTGCCAATAGTAGCTCTGGAGTCCAAATTCTTACCCTTAACCAATATATGCATATTCTTTCACATATGTGTATATGAATGACATCAGCAAATCAATATGGAATAGGCAGAAGAAAATAAAACAGGAAAATAATGCTTTAAATGTATATATATGTGAATCAGAAGATTCATAGAAAGCAAACCTTGATGACTGATAAAAATGGAGTGTTTTTATCATTGATGTAGCTCTAGTGTAATTATTTTATATTTTGGGGGGGCCCCAATATCCATATACATTATCTGCATTACCAGGATAAATCACATTAATTTTTTAAAAATTGCCTTAGACATCGGTTTCTCAAAAACTCAAGCACCGATTTGTCAAACACATATTTCAAACCCCTTCAAGCCGCTATACTGCTGTCCATCAGAATAGTATAGTACTTAACTGTAATTGTTAATTTTTCATGTGTTAACATGAGGCAGTCATGTGCCCTGTTTGATATGCTACACTCTACACGGTGCACTTAACATTCATCATACTATAGCCATTCAATGAAAATTGTTAAATTAAATATTTGTTAAATGTAATCAAAATGCATGCTGTTGGATGCTCAAGAATTAAAGATTTTAGGTACCTGTTCCCCTTAGAAATTTCTTTTACGTGGTTAAAAAAAAAATTAAAATAACTTTTCTTCTTTATAACAGAAGAGTCTTTAATCTCCTTATATACAGTTGTCCTCCTATAATATACATTAGCATTTTATTAAACCAACAGAGGAGTGAAATCCTTTCAACAGAGGTTAAAAGAAAATGCTACAAATTGCAATGATCCCTAATGAAAGCAGAAGATAATGAAATTTTGCTAGACAGAAATTCATTCATCTAGTGGATTAAAATAACAAGATGAAAAGGAGGAATAAAGGGGAAAGAAAAAGATTCAAAGTGCTCTGAATTTAAGATAGAATAAAAGCTGACCTTAGAAGATTAAACCTACCTTTGAGATAAAAGTGTTTTAAAATCAGTCTCAATTAGGTTACATTGCACTTGAAATGATTCCCTTTCTCTAAAACTTCGTATATTGGCTTTTTTATTTGATTTGACTGTGGCATGCTTTGCATATGAATATATTCATATGTTAAGCTGTCTGGATTAATTTAAATTTGATTTAACTTGGTTGACAGACTAAAAAAAAAAAACTTTAAAAAATTGAAAATAGTAAAAGTCCATAAAAAGTTTACATCCGTGAGAAATGTGTTTTATTAGTTGTAAGGAAGTATTAAAATTCTATAGTTAAAATAATTCCTGTAGAAATTATTGTAATATATGTGAGAAAGAAGCAAGGATGAAAATTTAGAACCAAAGATCATTCACAACAGTATTATAGATTAAAAAAAAACTATCTTTAGGTTTTAAAATAGCCTGCCTACTTTTGAGAGGATCTTAGAGGTATTTAGTTCTTTGAAGAAACACAGTTAAGTTGTTCCTGAGCTAATAAACAAGACCAAGAGGTCCTGCAAACTCCACTGGGAATGGTGATACTGCAGTATACGTGGGCAAAAACTGCAGGGAGTTTAAAGTATCTGTGTTTCCACACTGAAGCCCAGAATGAAGCTAATTATACAGCAGCCATTACCAAACTGGGCAGAGCCCCTCTCCCAAGGAGTAGATCAGAATATTGTGGAATACAGCAATGTCTCAGGCTACAAAATCAACACCCATAAATCTGTAGCCTTTATATATACCAACAACAACCAAGCTGAACAGTCAAGGACTCTATTCCTTTCACAGTAGTGCCAAAGAAGATGAAATATTTGGGAGTATACCTA
>CAUYPK010010407.1:0-20741 GCA_963574355.1 Loris lydekkerianus
GTCAAAAACCATTTTTTTTGTACAAATATTATGTTTATATTTTTGGCCATCGGATATTTGACTGGTTTTAATTTTTTTGTGTTACTATTCACCCTTTGTTTAAAAAAAAAAAAAAAAAAAAATATATATATATATATATATATATATATATATATATATATACTTTCTCGCATGCTCATGGAGCAATGCAGCAATGCTTTTCCATTTAGACAGAAAATATAGGCATTAATATTTCCTTCAGTAGGATCATTTTGAGGATGAAGGAAATGGGGTCAATGAACTCATCCAACATGTCTTGTAGCTTATTCATCTCATGAGATCTGTTGACAATGTAATGGTCATTCTTAACATCAAACTAGGTCTGTGCTCACAGCTCACAACCAAAATATTTGGTAGGATATGAATTGTGTTTCCCTTATTGAATTCACTAAATATTATGCTCTCTGGTAAACATTGTGTTTCTCTTGATCAAGTTTGTATCAAGACAACTACAGAAGACCCTAGAAAGCATTAGATATTTGACATACATCTATTAATGAAATTAATTAAATATATTATACAATTTCAACTACAAATTAAAAGTTAATGTTATTAGTAATTTAATGCCAGAATACTCATTTTTTCTCCATCTAAGTTACACAAAGTAGGCCTATATATAAAATTGTTCTATGCGCTTCCAAATTCAGATATTATGCAGTACGTCCAGTCTACCCTATTCCTCTTAATAATTTTTGCTAAAATATCTTCAGAGTATACAGAAAGTCAACATCAAAAGACTCCAAATTGTAGAGAAAATAAGACTGTCTAGAGAGCTCAAGACTCAAACAACATGACATTAAGTGTGTGTGTGTGTGTGTGTGTGTGTGTGTATGTGTGTATGTGTGCTTACTTCCTGTACACATCCTACCATGGACACTGCCATAAAAAAAATCTTTTAAAAATTATAATTGAAAATTTCCAAAATTTGCTCTAAGACATAAAGCTAAGGATTCAAATATGCCTTTACCACAAATGGGATAAATGCAAAGAAATCCACACACAAGCACATCATAATCAACCTTCTGAAAACTAAAAACTTACACAAATCTTGAAAAGAGACAGAGAGACAAATATCTATGGAGAAGCAAAGGTTCAAATATTAGTAGATTTCTAAACTAAAATTTTGGAGGCCAGAAAAAAATATCTCTGATAAATATAAACTACCAGGTGAGGATAATTAAGTTGATCTGTTATACAAGAATTGTTAAAGAAAGTTCTTCAACATAAAGGAAATAACTACATACAAACTTTGAATATCCAGAATGAAAAAAGATGAGGTGACATCACTAAAACAGTGGAGTAAAAGAAATCTGAATTCACTGTCACACAGAAAATAAACAAAAAATATATATTTGCCAGATTATCATGAGAAATATCCCAGAATTTAAATCTGAGGCTGAGATTATTTCTGGGATGAAAAAGAATCGAAAATATTCAAGCAAATGGTAAGACAAAGAAATTCTCTATGTGACATGTCCCTTTTCCCATTTCAGGCACCATATATGGACAATTTCTACTAAACTCATGGTTCTGCACTGGAAAAAGAGGGACACCTGCATTTTCTACCATCTTGCATTCCCTTAGAAGAAAAACATTTCTGCCTCAACCCACAAGAAGCATTGTAAGTGCACATTGGAAGAAAAACATCTGTGGGCAGCTAGAGCCAAAGAGGGGAGAGGAGAAAAGAAATTCCACTATGCAAAAATTTCCTCTTAATCTCCACTAAAGATGACACCAAATCAGAGTTGCTGTCCAGCAGCATTGCAGTATAGGAGACACACTCCAAGGATGTTCTTGAAAAAAATAAAACTCTATACAAACTTCTCACATAGCTGGGGTACCCCTATTTTCCTCAAACAGTGCTCCAAACCTTTACAGAAGCTAAGAAAAACTTAAACATTAAGGGAAATCTATCACCAAAGAAGGAACAGTGATCTAGGATTAAGAGGATTCATAGGCAGTTGTAAAGAACCTTAAAGCAGACCTGTCTGAAAAAGGCAAAAACAAGCCAAAGAGCAAATAAAGAAAGAAATAACTGATCATTTGATGTAAATTCTGAGAAGTACAACCACATGAAATAAAGGAAACAACAGCATATATGTAATTGTGGCTTTTCCAAATAGACCACATAAGGAGCTTTAGACCAACACTAACAAGAAAGTGATGTGTGATCTCTCAGGTAAATAATTAGAAATAGTAGTCTTAATGAAACTCAGTGAACTCCATTATAACATGGAAAGACAACAGAGTAATTTGTTAGAAAAATGTAACAAAGAAGTTGAAATAATTTTAAGGAAATTAAACAATAATCCAGAAATTAATAAATTGATTTGCTAAACTAAAAAATACACTGGAGTCTCTCAAGAGCAAAATGAATTAAGCAGAAGAATCAGTAAGCTCAAAGACAAGCTACTGAAAAGTACACAGTCAGAGAAGAAAAAGAAAGAATGAAAAGAAATGATGAAGATCTACAAGATATAAAGAATAATCTCAAAGGAGCAAATCTCAGAATTATTGGCATTCAAAAGAATGTCAAGATAGAAAAGGGGGTAGAAAGCTTTTTGAAAGAATAACATAAAATTTTCCAAATTTAGAGAAACATATAAATGTTTAAGTACTGGAACATCAGAAATCACCAAACAGGTTCAACCAAAATAAGACTACTCCAAGACGTGTAATAATAAAATTCAAAAGTCGAGTACAAGAAAGGATCCTAAAAACAGCAAGAGGGTAAAGAAAAAAAAAAAAGAACACATGAAGGAGCTCAGATTTGTTTGGTAATAGATTTCTCAAGGGAAACCATTCTGCTAAGATTAAAGTAGGACAACATATTCACAGGGCTCAAAAAAATAGTATCAACCAAGTATACTATAATTAGCATATATTTTCTTCAAATATAATGGAAACAAAATATTTCCCACACAAACAAAACTGAGAAACAAAAACTGAGAAAATTCACCACCTCTACACCTTCCTTATAAGAAATGCCAAAGAGAATTCTTCTCTATAAATGATAAGATGGTCATGTGCAATAAAGAAAAATTCAAAGGCATAAAAGTATTTAAGAACTGGTAAAAGTAAGTACATCCACAACTTTATAATGCTTTAATACTATACTTGTAGTATGCAATCCACTCATATCTTTAATGTAAGAAGAATAAAAGAAAAAAATCTATCCAAATTAATAAAATAAAAAAAATCTATTCAAATTAATAACAATAGCAACCTATTAAATGATTGGTAATATAAAAAATATATAATTTAAAACAAAAACATCAAAATGTGGAGTTATTAAATTAAAGTATAGAGTTTTCCCTTGAGTTCTTTCTTTCTTTCTTTCTTTCTTTCTTTCTTTCTTTCTTTCTTTCTTCTTTGTAATGTGATCAAGGTGAAATTATCATCTATTTAAAATAACTTGGTATATATATATATATATGTGTGTGTGTGTGTGTGTGTGTGTGTGTGTGTGTGTGTGTGTGTGTGTGTTTTAAGCCTCATTGTACTCATTGTAATTAATAGGAAAAACTCTATAATAGAAACATTAAAAGTAGAAAGTAAGACAGATGCAGTGGCTCATGTCTGTTATTCTAGCACTCCGGGCGGCTAAAATAGGTGGATCTTTTGAGACCAGCCTGAGCAAAAGTAAGTCCTCATCTCTACTGAAAATAGAAAAAGTATCCACACCTTGTGGTCGGTGCCTGTAGTCTCAAATGGTAAGGAGGCTGAGGCAGGAGGATTACTTAAACCTAGGAGTTTGAGGTTCCTGTGAGGTAGGCTGACACCATGACACTCTAGTCTGGGAAAAAGACTGAGACTCTACTTCAAAAATAATTTAAATTAAATTAAATTAATAAAATACAATAAAAGTAGAAAGCAACAAATTAAAACATGCTACCAGAGAAAATCACTTAATCACAAATTAAGATGATAAGAAAGGAAGAGGGATGGCTAAAGTTCCAAAATAATCAGGGAAAAAAAAACTAAATGCTATTGAAATAGCTTTATCTATCAATAAGACCATTGAATGTAAATGAATGAAACTTTTGAATTAAAATCATAGACAATCTGGATAAATAATGAAAAGACTCAAGAATATGCTATCTACAAGAAACTTATTTATCTATAAAAACACATAGACTGAAAGTGATGGGATTGAAAAAGCTATTTCATGAAAATAGAAACCAAAAGATGGCATTAAGAAATAGACTTCAAGTCAAAGATCATAAAAAGGAAAAATATGTCAACTATGTAATGATAAAGAAATCAAGTCAGTAAGAGGCTATAACAATTGTAAATATATATGCATTCAAAACGAGTGCACCCAAACATAAAAAGGAAAATTACTAGATTTAAAGAAAGACATGAATTATAGTATAATAGTAAGGAAATTCAACATCCTATTCTCAGTGTATAGATGGATTATCCAGACTACAAATCATCAAAGAAATATCAAAGTTAAATTACACCCTAAACCAAATGGACCTAACTGACATTTACAGAACATTTTGTTGAAATACTCTAGAATACACCTTCTTCTCATCACCACATAGAATATTCTCAGGATAGACCATACTTAGAACATAAAACATGTCTAGACACATTCAAAAAAGTCAAAATCATATCAATAATATTTTTTCTGACCACGTAGTATAAAACTAGAAGTCAAGAACAAGATCAATTTTAGAAACTAAAAGTGCAGAGAAATTAAGTAACATTCTTGAAACAAATGAAAATGGAAATACATCTTAGCAAAAATGGGATACATATAAATCAAAAGTAAGAGAAAAGTTTATATAAATAAACTTTTTTACATTAAAAAATGGAAATATTTTAAATAAAAAACTTGATGCCCCTCAAAGAACTGTAAAAGACAGAAAAGCAAACCACAAACTTAGAAGAAGAAAAGAAATAAAGAATATCAGAACAGAAATAAACAAAAACCGGGACTAAAGAATACAAAAGATCAATATAACAAGGTGTTGAATTTTTTAAAAATATAGATAAAGTCAAAAAATCTTGTCTAGAATAATTGAGAAAAAGAAAAAGGACACATACAAATAAGATTATGAAAAAGATCAGAGACATAACTGATACCAAGAATTACAATTATTAGGAACAACTACATGTCAACAAACTGGAAAACCTAGAAGAAATGAATAAATTCCTGGATTCATGCGACCTGCCATGATTGCACAATAAAGAAATAGAAAACCTGAACAGATCAGTAATGAATAATAAAATCTAATCAGTAAAATGTCTCCTATATGTATAGAAGAAAATACCCAGAACTGATGGCTTTATGACTGAATAATATCAAATATGTAAAGAATAAATACCATTTCTACTCAAGCTCTTCAAAAAAATTAGAATAGATAATACTTCTAAATTCACTCTACAAGGCCAGCATTACACTTACACCAAAACCAGACAAAAACATGGCAACAATAAAAGAAAACTACAGGACAATATGCCTGGTAAATATAATAGCAAAAATCAAATATGATTCATCCTAGGGATACAAGGATGTTTCAATATAAGCAAATTAATAATTGTGATGCATCACATTATCAAAGCCAAAGACAAAATACTTGCAGTTATTTCAATAGATCCAAAAAAAGCATTCAACAAAATTTAATATCCCTTTAGAATAAAAATTCAAAAAACTGGGTATAAAAGAAAAATACCTCAAAACAATAAAGGTCATGTATTATAAAACCACAACTAACATCATAGTGAATGTGAACAAAAGAACAACCATTTTTCTAATATATGAAACAAGGTGAAGATTCTCACTTTAATAACATTTATTCAACATAGTACTAGAAGTTTTAGTTAGAACAATTAGGGACAAGAGAGAAATAAATGCATCCAAACTGGAAAGGAGGAAGTCAAATTACCCTTGTTTCAGATGAAATGATGGTATAATTATAAAAATCTAAAGATTCCATCAAAATATTTTTAGAACTAAAAAGGGAATTCACTAAATTTGTAGGCTACAAAGTCAAGATAAAAAAATTGATAGGATTTATAAATTCCAACAGTGAAAACCCCTGAAAAATAAATTGAGAAATAAATTTCCTTTTGTAATAGCAAGAAGCAAAAAATACCAAACAACTCAATGACAAAAAGAACAAATAATCTGATTAAAAATGGGCAAAAGGTTTGAATAGACATTTCTAAAAAAAGACATATAAATTGATAATAGATATGTAAAGTGATGCTTCACATAACCAGCCAAAT
This sequence comes from Loris lydekkerianus, assembly GCA_963574355.1. NCBI lineage: Eukaryota > Metazoa > Chordata > Mammalia > Primates > Lorisidae > Loris > Loris lydekkerianus. The sequence continues at coordinate 6,280 of CAUYPK010010407.1, forward strand.
GCATATGAAAAACGATGATCCATCATCTTATACCTGTTACAACAGCTTTTATCAAAAAGGTAACAAATTCTAGCAAACTTGTGAAGGTAGCAGAATGATCTCACACATTGCATAGGAATGGGAAACAGTATGGAGGTTCTTCAACAAACTACAAATGTAATATAAATACTACATAATACAGCAATACTACTGGTATGTATATACCCAAAAGAAAGAACATTAGCCTATCAAAAATATGTGTGCACTTCTATGTTTATTGCAGCATTATTCACAATAGCCAAAATATATAACCGATGTAAATGCTTATCAACATGATAATGAAAAAGTAGCACATATGCACAATAAAATATTATATAGCCATAAAAAAAATGTAATCCTGTAATTTTCAAGAATATGGATGAAACTTAAATTTATTATGGCTAATGAAATAATCCAGACAGAGAAAGATAAATACATGTTCTCACTCATATGTGGGAGCTAAAAATGTTGATTTTATAAAAAAAAAAAAAGAGAGAGAGAGTTAATCAATGGTTACCAGAGGGTGGGAAGGATAGAGGGGAGGAGAGGTGAAGGACAGTTGATTAATGGGTACAAAAATACATTTATAGGAGGAATAAGATCTAGTAGGTTTTGTTAATTGATACATAAAATTTTACCTATTGGGTACATGTATCTTTCACATGTATATAATGTGAAATGATCAATTCCAGGTATTTGAGCTATCCATTGCTTTGAGAGTTTATTATTTAATTAGGTAATAATTTCAAGTGCACTCTTCTAGTTACTTAAAAATATATAGTCACCCTAGTCTCCTAACAAACATTAGAATATATGTCTTCTACTTAACTAAAAATTTGTATCAATTTTTTTTCCTTTTATTAAGTCATATACACATAGATCATGAACACATTTATACATTGTGTGGTACAATGTGTTAATTTTTTAATACAGTTTGGAGTGCTTACATCAAACTAATTAACAGAGCTTTTGCCTCATTTACTTAATTATTGTGTTAACACATTTATGTTCTATACTTGATAGATCTGACTTGTACCCTTGCAATATGCTCCATAGGTGGGTATCACCCTTTACTCTTCCTCTATTAAGCCTCCCTCACCCCTCCATTTCCACTCCGTTTCTCTCCTTCATCCTGGGCTATAGTTGTGATCTATCATACATAAGAAAATGTGAGTAAATATAAATTAGTTTCATAAAAATATTGAGTACATTGGATACTTTTTCTTCCATTCTTGACATACTTTACTTAGGAGAATATGTTCCATCTCCATCCATGAAAACATAAAAGTCTCCATCTTTTTTTTATTGTTGTTGTTGTTGTTTGGTTTTATTTATTTATTTATTGTTAAATCATAGCTGTGTACATTAGTGCAATCAAGGGGCACCATGTGCTGGTTTCATATACAATCTGAAATATTCTTTTCAAACTGTTCAACATAGACTTCATGGCATTTTCTTAGTTATTGTATGTAGACATTTGTATTCTGCCTTTAGTAAGTTTCATCTGTACCAATTCTAAGATGCAACGTAGGTGTTGCTCCACCCATTGCTAATGTGTTTGAGTTCTCTGTGGATTCTGGTTATTAGACCTTTATCAGAGGTATAACCTGCAAATATTTTCTCCAATTCTGAGGGCTGTCTGCTTGCTTTACTTACTATGTTCTTGGCTGTTCAGAAGCCTTTTAGTTTGATCAGGTCCCAGTAATGTATTTTTGATACTGCTTCAATTGCCTGGGGAATCCTCCTCATAAAATATTCACCCTCTCTCCACCAAAACCTGGGGAATCCTACTGGGGAATCCTCCTCATAAAATATACCCTCTCTCCACCAAAACCTCCCCTCTCCCTTCCCCTTCCTTGGCCCTTTCCTCATAGTCTTGTGCTATGGTTGGGTTATAGCCTTCATGTGAAAGCTATAATTTAGCTTCATAGTACGGCTGAGTACATTGCATACTTTTTCTTCCATTGCTGAAATACTTTGCTAAGAAGAATATGTTCTAGCTCCATCCATGTAAACATGAAAGAGGTAAAGTCTCCATCTTTCTTTAAGGCTGCATAATATTCTGTGGTATACATGTACCACAATTTGCTAGTTCATTAGTGGGTCGATAGGCACTTGGGCTTCTTCCATGACTTAGCAATTATGAATTGGGCTGCAATAAACATTCTGGTACAGATGTCTTTGTTATATTGTGATTTTTTGTCTTCTGGGTATAAACCTAGTAAAGGAACTATAGGATCAAATGACAGATTCCCTATTTAACTAATGGTGCTGAGTAAACTGGCTGGAAACCTGTAGAAGATTGAAACTGGACCCACACCTTTCACCATTAACTAAGATAGACTCCCAGTGGATAAAAGATTTAAACTTAAGACATAAAACTATAAAAAATACTTGAAGAAAGTACAGGGAAAACTCTTGAAGGAATTGGCCTGGGTGAATATTTTATGAGGAGGATTCCCCAGGCAATTGAAGCAGTATCAAAAATACATTACTGGGACCTGATCAAACTAAAAAGCTTCTGAACAGCCAAGAACATAGTAAGTAAAGCAAGCAGACAGCCCTCAGAATTGGAGAAAATATTTGCAGGTTATACCTCTGATAAAGGTCTAATAACCAGAATCCACAGAGAACTCAAACACAGCAAGAAAAAAACACGCAATCCCATCTCAGGGTGGGCAAGGAACTGGAAGAGAAACTTCTCTAAGGAAGACAGACACACTATCTACAAACACATGAAAAAAAGCTCATCATCCTTAATCATCAGAGAAATTCAAATCAAAACTACTTTGAGATATTACCTAACCCCAGTAAGAGTAGCCTACATAACAAAATCCCAAAACCAGAGATGTTGGCGTGGATGTGGAGAAAAGGCACACTTCTACACTGGTGGTGTGAATGCACACTAATACGTTCCTTCTGGAAGCATATTTGGAGAATACTTAGAGACCTAAAATAGACATGCCATTCGATCCTATAAGTCTCCATCTTTTTTAAGGCTGCATAGTACTCCATGGTATACATATGCCATAAACTATTAATCCATTCATGGGTTCATGAACACTTGGGCTTCTTCCATGACTTGACAATTATTAATTGAGCTGCAATGGATAATCTTGTGCAAATATTTTTTTTGCAAAGTGATTTTTGATTTTTGGATATACTCTTAGTAGAGGAATTGCAGGACCAAATGGCAGGTATTTTTTTAGACCCCTGAGTGTTCTCCAAACTTCATTCCAAAAGGAACATATTAGCTTACATTCCCACCATCCCTTTTCTCTACATCTATGCCAAGATCTGTAGTTTTGGGATTTTGTTATGTGAGCTACTCTTACTAGATTTAGATGGTATATCAAAGTGGTTTTGATTTGCAGTTCTCTGATGATTAAAGATGATGAGCATTTTTTCATGTGCCTGTAGACAATGAACCTGTCTTCTTCAGAGAAGCTTGGGTTCAAGTCTCTTTCCCACCATAAAATGGGATAACTTGTTCTTATCTTATGAATAAGTTTGAAGTTCTCTATGGATTTTGGCTATCAGACCTTTGTCAGAAACATAACCTAAAAAATCCTCTCCCATTCTGAGGGCTGTCTGCTTGTTTTACTTACTGTGTTCTTGGCAGTGCAGAAGATTTATAGTTTGATCAGATCCCGGTAATGTATTTTTGGTATTGCTTCAATTGTCCTGGGGGTCCTCCTCATAAAGTTTTGTCCCAGGCCATTTTCTTCAAGTGATTCTCCTGCACTGTCTCCAAGAATGTTTATAGTTTCATGTCTTAAATTTAAGTATTTTATCCAGTGAGAGTCAATTTTTCTTAGGGGTGAAAGATGTGGGTTCAGTTTCAGTCTTCTACAAGACCCCAGCCAATTCACCCAGCACCATTTGTTAAATAGGGAATCTTTCCCCCAATTTATATTTTTGGTAGGTTTATCAAGATCAAATGACGGTAAGTGTCTGGTTTAATTTCTTGGTTCTCAATTCTGTTTCATACATCTACCTCTCTATTTTTGTGCCAGTACCATGCTACTTATAGCATAGTCTGAAGTCTGGTAGCGTGATTCCATCATATTTGTTTTTATTTCTGAGTAATTTCTTAGCTATTCAAGGTTTTTTATGTTTCCATATAAAATGAAGTACTAGTTTTTCCAAATCTTCAAAGTATTATAGAGGTACTTAAAGAGGGATTTAATTGAATCTGTAGATTGCTTTGTGCAGTATGGAAATTTTGACAATGATTCTTTTCAGCCCTGAGCATGGCATGATTTTCCATTTGTTGACATCTTTAGCTATTTCTTTTCTCAGAGTTTCACAGCTCTCTTTATAGAGATATTTCATGTCTTTTATTACATGTTTTATTTCATGCCTTTTATTACACTCCAAGATATTTCATTTTCTTTGGCACTACTGTAAAGGGAATAGAGGAAATCATCAGCTTGACAATTGTTGGTATATATGAATGCTACTGATTGGTGAGTATTGACTTTGTAGCCCAAGACACTACTGTATTCCTTGATCACTTGTAAAAGTTTTGTAGTTGAGTCTTTGGGGTTTTGCAGGTATAAAATCATATCACCTGCAAACAGTGAAAGTTTGATATCTTATGATACTATATGGATACTCTTGATCGCTTTCTCTTGCCTGATTGCAATGTTAAAAAGCAGTGGAGACAGTAGGAAACATTGCCTAGTTCCTGCTCTGGGTGGAAATGTTTTCAATTTTACTCCATTCAATATGATATTGGCTGTGGTTTTGCTGTAGATGGCCTATAACAGTTTAAGAAATGTCCCCTCTATACCTATTTTCTTAAGTGTTCTTATCATGAAAGGATGCTGGATATTATCATGAGCTTTTTCTTAATTGGGAGAATCATATGGTCTTTGTTTTTTAATTTGTTTATGTGATGTATTATATTTATAGGTTTACATATATTGAACCAGCTTTGAGACCCTGGGACAAAACCCATTTGGTCATGGTATGTAAGTTATTTGATGTGTTGCTGTATTCTGTTTGCTAGGATCTTATTGAATATTTTTGCATCAATATTCATTAGAGATATTGGTCTATAATTTTCTTTTCCTGTTGGTTTTTTTCCTGGTTTGGGAATCAAGATGATATTTGCTTCACAGAATGTATTGGGAAGCATTCCTTCTTTTTCTATGTTTTAGAAAAGGTAAAGTAATATAGGCACTAGTTCCTTTGTAAAGGTTTTGTGGAATTCTGATGTGAAGCCATCTGGTCCCAGACTTTTCTATTTGGAGAGATTTTGTATAGTTGATGCTATTTAAAAACTTGATATAGGCCTGTTCAACATTTCCACTTCTTTTTGGCTAATTCTAGTAAGGTGGCATGCTTCCAAGTATTTGTCAGTTTCCTTTAGATTTTCATATTTCTGAGAATGGAGTTTTTTGTTATATTCTTTAAGAATTTTTTGAATTTCTAAGGAGTCTTACTGTCTCATCTCTGTCATTTCTGATTGATGATTAGAGATTTTACTCTTTAGTTTCTGGTTATGTTAGTCAAAGTTTTATCTATTTTATTGACTTTTTAAAAAACCCAACTTTTTGACTTATTGATGTGCTTTATAATTCTTTTATTTTCAATTTCATTTAATTATGCTCTAATTGTGGTTATTTCTTTTCTTCTGCTGGGTTTGGGGTTGGAAGGTTCTTCTTTTTCCAGTTGCTTGAGATGTTTCATTAAGTTGTTGATTTCCTCTTTTTCCATTCTCTTCAGGAAGGCTTTTCATACTATAAATTTTACTCTCAGCACTGCCTTTCTCATATCCCACAGGTTCTCATAGTTCATGTCTACATTATTGTTTTGTTGCAGAAATTTGTTAATTTCTTTCTTAATCTAATCTATGACCCAGCTATCATTTAGCATAAGATTGTTTAGTTTTCATGTCTTTGTGTGGGTTTGCAGATTTCAATTATTACTGAGTTCAATTTTTATTCCATGATGGTCCTAGAAGATACAAAGAATTATTTCTATTTTTTTTTTTAATTTGCTGAGGTTAAAACTGTGACCTGAGACGGGCTCAATTTTGGAGGATGTATCATGGGCTGATGAGAATAATGTGTATTCAGTTTTGATAGGATGAAATGTTCTGTAGATGTTGGTTAAATCCAATTGTTGAATGCTTAATTTTAAGTCTAAAATTTCTTTTCTTAGTGTCTTATTGGAGGGTCTATCCAACACTGCCCAAGGGGTGTTAAAAGCTCAGACTATTATAATGCTGGAGGAAATCGAGCATTCTGGTTGGGTGCATAATAATTGAAATCTCATCATGTTGAGTGTTACCCTTAACAAATATAAAGTGACCATCCTTATCTTTCCTTACTTTTATTGGTACAAATCCTACTGTAATTGTGAATAAAATTACCCCTATTTTTTCTGATTTCCATTTGCCTGAGTTATAGATGACCATCCCTTCACCCTGAGTCTATATTTATCTTATAAGGTAAGATGAGATTCTTGTATGAAGCAGATATCTGGCCTGATTTTTTTGTATCTAGTCAGCCAACCTGTTCCTCTTAAGAGCACAATTTAAGCCATTTGCATTAATTGAGAGTATTGATAAGCCTGGTAGTATTTTGGGTGTTGAGTTTTTTGAGAGTCCAGTGGACATTTTTAATTCTTTTGCCACTGTGGAAGTTGGTATTTTATGAAAAGTTTTTGAGTGAGTGTACTTTGGTAGTAGAACATTGTACTGGTCATTGTGGGGAATGAGGCTTAAAATTTCCTAAATCGCTGGTTTAGTTAAGGAAAATTTCTTCAAAATGTGAATGTCATTAAATTATTTAGTTTCTCCATTATAAATGAAACTCAGTTTAGCTGGATACAGAATTCTGGGTTGAAAATTGTTTTGTTTTAGGAGGTTGAAGGTAGATCACCATCCTATTCTGGCTTGAAAAGTTTCAGCAGAGAGATCTCTATTCATTCTAATCTACTTCCCCTTGCAGATTATGGTTTTCTTACTCCTGGCTGCTTGCAGTATTTTCTCATTCACATTAACTTTGATGAATGTAATTATAATGTGTCTGGGAGATGGATTATTTGGATTCAGTCATGCTGGGTTTCTGAAATTGACATCTTAATTTCAGAAGGTCTTGCAAAGTTTGGTATGTTCTCCTCAATTATCTCTTAGAGTAGACCATCTGGGCCTTTTTTTTTATTAAGTCTTTTGTACATAGATTGTAAATACATTTCAGTGTGTTGATTATTTGTACAAACTGGAGTGCTTATATCATACTAATCAACATAGCTTTCACCTCATTTACCCAATTATAGCATCAGGACATTTGTGTTCCACACATAATAGATCCAACTTGTACTTGGAATGTGCTCAATAGTTGTGGTCTACCTACTATCCCTTCCAACCCCTCCCCTCCCCTCTCCCTCACCTTCCCTCCTTCATCCTAGGCTAAAGTTGTGTTTCATTTTTTATTTGCAAGTGTGAGTGATTATAAATTGGTTTCACAGTAGTACTGAGTACATTGTATACTGTATTTTCCATTCCTAAGATACTTTGCTAAGAAGAATATTTTCCAGCTTCATCCATATAAACATAAAAGAGGTAAAGTTTTCATTTTTTTTACTGCTGCATAATATTCCATGGTATACATATGCCACAATTTTTTAATCCATTTATAAGTTGATGAGAACTTGGACTTCTTCAATGACTTGGCAATTATGAATTGAGCTGCAATGAACAATCTGGTCCAAATATATTTATTGCCAAATGATTTTTAGTCCTTTGGATTTACACCTAGAAGAGGAATTGCAGGATCAAATAGTAGGTCTACATTTAGATCCCTGAGTGTTCTCCAATCTTCCTTCCAAAAGAAATGTATTACCTTGCATTTTCACCAATAGTACAGAAGTGTGCCCTTTTCTCCACATCCACGCTAACATCTGTTGTTTTTGGATTTTGTGATGTGGGCTACTCTTACTGAAGTTAGATGGTATCTCAGAGTAGTTTTGGTTTGCATTTCTCTGATGATTAAAGATGATGAGCATTTTTTCATGTGTCTGTAGGTCATGCACCTGTCTTCTTCAGAGAAACTTCTGTTCATGTCTCTTGCCCACAATGAAATGGGATCACTTGTTTTTTGCTTAGTAATAAGTTTGAGTTGTCTGTGGATTCTGGTTATTAGACCTTTGTCGGTATTATAACTTGCATAAATCCTCTCCCATTTTGAGGCCTGTCTATTTGCTTTACTTAGTGTGTTCTTGGCAGTGCAGAGCTTTTTAATTTGATCAGATCCCAGTAATGTATTTTTGATGTTGCTTCAATTGCCTGGGGTATCTTCCTCATGAAGTATTCTCCAAGTCAAATTTTTTCAAGGTTTTCCCCTGCACTCTCTCTAAGAATATTTATGGTTTCATGTCTTAAATTTAAGTCCTTTAACCAGTGAGAGTCAATTGTTGTTAGAGGAGAAAGATGTGGGTCGAGTTTCAGTCCTCTACAAGTTGCCAGCTAATTCATCCAGCACCATTTATTGAATAGGGAATCTTTCCCCCAATTTATATTTTTAATAGGCTTATCAAAAATCAAATGACAAGTGTCTTGGTTCTCCTCTTGAACTTCAACTCTGTTTCATACATCTACCTCTCTATTTTTGTGCCAGTACCATGGTGTTTTTATCACTATCAATTTATAGTATAGTCTGAGGTCTGGAAGCGTGATTCCTCCCAATTTGTTTTTATTTCAGAGTAATGTCTTGGCTACTCGAGGTTTTTGCTGTTTCCATATAAAATTAAGTACTAATTTTTCCAGGTCTTTAAAATATGACAGAGGTTCTTTAATAGGGATCATGTTAAATCTGTAAATTTCTTTAGGTAGTATAGACATTTGGACAATGTTGATTCTTCCCAGCCATGAGTATGGTATATTTTTCCATTTGTTAACATCTTCACCTATTTCTTTTCTTAGAGTTTCATAGTTCTCTTTATAGATATCTTTCACAACCTTAATTAGATACACTCCCAGATATTTCATCTTCTTTGGCACTATTGTAAATGGAATAGAATCCTTGATTGTTTTTTCCCCTTCATTATTGTTGGTGTATATAAAGGCTAAAGATTTGTGAAAGTTAATTTGGTATCCTGAGATGTTATTGTATTCCTTGTTTACTTCTAGGAGTTTTGTAGTTGATTCCCTTGGGTTTTCCAGATATATAATCATATAGACTGTGAAGAGTGACAGTTTGATCTCCTCTGGTCCTATTTTGATCCCCTTGATTGCCTTCTTTTGCCTGATTGCAGTGGCTAAGACTTCCACTACAATGTTAAAAAGCAGTGGAGACAGTGAGCATTCTTGCCTTATCTGAGTGGAAATGATTTCAATTGTACTTCATTCACTATGATACTTGCTGTGGGTTTTTTGTTTAAGAAATGTTTCTTCTATACCTATTTTCTTAAGCATTCTGATCAAGAAAGGATGCTGAATATTGTCAAAAGCTTTTTATTCATTAATTGAGAGAATCATATGGTCTTTGTTTTTTAATTTGTTTATGTAATGTATTATATTTATGGATTTACTTATATTGAACCATCCTTGGGACCCTGGGATAAAATCCACCTTGTTATGGTGTATAATTTGTTTGATATGTTTTTGGATTCTGTTTGTTAGGATCTTACTAAATATTTTTGCAACAATATTCATTAGAGATATTGGCCTATAATTTTCTTTTCTTCTTGGGTCTTTTCCTGGTTTGGGTATCAGGGTGATATTTGGTTCATAGAATGAGTTTGGAAGTATTCCTTCTTTTTCTATGTTTTGGAAGAGATTAAGTAATATAGATACTAATTCCTCATCAAAGGTTTGGGAGAATTCTGATGGGAAGCCATCTGGTCTGGGCTTTCCTTTGGGGGGAGATTCCTTATAGTTGATGCTATTTTAGAGCTTGTTATAGGCTTGTTCAACAATTCCACTTCTTTCTGGCTAAGTCTAGGAGAGGGGCATGTTTTCAAGTATTGACATACTTCCTTCAGATTTTCATACTTCTCAGAGTAGAGTTTTATGTAGTATTCATTAAGGACTTTATGAATTTCTGAGAAGTCTGTTGCTATTTGGCCTTTATCATTTCTGATTGATGAAATTGGGGATTTTAGTCTTCTACTTCTGGTTAGGTTAGACAAAAATGTATCTATTTTATTGACCTTTTCAAAAAACCAACTCTTTGATTGGTTGATCTGTTGTGTGATTCTTTTATTTTCAGTTTCATTTAGTTCTGCTCTAATTTTAGTTATTTCTTTTCTTCTACTGGGTTTAAGTTTGGAAAGTTCTTCCTTTTCTAGTTGCTTGAGATGTCCCATTAAGTTATTGACCTCCTGTCTTTCTGTTCTCTTGAGCAAGGCTTGTAACACTCTAAATTTTCCTCTTAGGACTGCCTTTGCTGTATCTCAGAGGTTCTGATAGTTCGTTTCTTTATTATTCTTTTGTTCCAAAAGTTTGGCAATTTCCTTCTTAATCTCGTCTATGACCCAGCAATTGTTCAGCTTGAGGTTATTATTTTCCATGTTTCTGTATGCATTTGGAAATTCCTGTTGTTACTGAGTTCAGCTTTTATTTTGTGACGGTCCAAGGAAATACAGGGAATGATTTCTATTCTTTTAAATTTGCTAAGGTTATACTTGTGACCTAAGCTGTGGTCAATTTTGGAGGATAATCCATGGGCTGATGAGAAGAATGTGCATTAGGTTTTTTTAGGATGAAATGTTCTATAGATGTCTATTAGATGCAAATGTTGAATGGTTAAGTTTAATTCTAAAATTTCTTTGCTTAGCTTCTTTTATGAGAATCTATCCAACACTGCCAAACTAGTGTTAAAGTCTCCAACAATTATGGTGCTGAAGGAAATCAAGATGTTCATGTCACTTAAGAGTTTCTCTTACAAATTGAGGCACATTCTGGTTGGGAGCATAAATTTTGATAATTGAAATCTCATTAGGTTGAATGTTACACTTAACAAATGAGAAGTGACCATCATTGTCTTTTCTTACTTTGATTTCTTTAAAACCTATTTCTGCGAATAAAATTGCAACACCTGCTTTTTTTCTGATTTCCATTTGTCTGAATTATAGATGACCATCCCTTTACCCTGAGTCTATGTTTATCTTTTAAGATAAGGTGAGATTCTTGAATGCAGTAGATATCGGGCCTGAGTTTTTGTATCCAGTCAGCCAACCTGTGTTTCTTTAGAGCAATGGTCCTCAAACTACAGCCTACGGGCCACATGAGGTGGTGTGATTGAATTTGTTCCCATTTTTTTTTTTTTTTTTTTTTACTTAAAAATAAGATATGTTCAGTGTGCATATAATTTGTTCATAGTTTTTTTTTTTTTTTTTTTTAACTATAGTCCAGCCCTCCAACAGTCTGAGGGACAGTGAACTGGTCCCCTGTTTAAAAAATTTGAATTCCCCTGCTTTAGAGGAATTTTAAGCCATTCACATTAATTGAGAGTGGTGATAAGCCAAACAGAGTTTTGGGTATTGAGTTTTTCAAAAGTCCAGTGAACATTTTTAATCCTTTCACCACTATGAAAGTTAGAATTTGATCAAAATTTTCTGTGTGAGTTTACTTTGGTGGTGGAGGATTGTATTGTTCATTATGGAGGATAGGTCTGAGAATATCCAGAAGAGCTGATTTAGTTATGGAAAATTTCTTCAACATGTGAATGTCATTAAAGTATTTAATTTCTCTATCATAAATGAAACTCAATTTAGCTGGATACAGGATCCTGGGTTGAAAGTTATTTTGTTTATGGAGATTAAATGTTGATGACCACCCTCTTCTAGCTTGAAGGGTTTCAGTGGACAGATCTGCAGTCATTCTAATGTTCTTCCCCTTGTATGTTATAGTCTTCCATCTTGAAGTATTTTCTCCTTCATATAAACTTTAGCGAAGTTAATTATAATGTGTCTATGAGAAATTTTATTTGGGTTGAGTTGTGCTGGTGTTCTAAAACTGTCTTTCATCTGATTTTCAGAATCTCTGGGCATGTCTGGAAAACTATCTTTAATCATTTAATGAAGCAAAGCATCTGTATCCTTCGAAGCAACCTCATCACTTTCAGGTATTCCTATAAGGTGAATATTAAATCTGTTTGAATTATCCCAGAGATCTCTGAGAGAATAATTTATTTATTTTTCTCCACTTTTTTCCTCTTTGAGTGTTTGGGAGCATTCAAAAGCTTTTTCTTCAATGACAGAGATTCTATCTTCTGCCTACTCCATTCTGTTAATGAGGGATTATACTGTATTTTTTAGATCTTTGAGGGCTGAAAATTCTTGCTTCAATATGTCATATCTTTGCTCATTTTGTATTTAAATTCGTTGAATTCTTGAGACATCTTTTGAATTTCTGCTTTGAATTCTGATCTTATCATTTCTTCCATTTTGTTGATCTTATTTGCTATTCAAACTGTGAATTTGATTTCTGACATCTCAGCCATTTGTTTGTGTATAGGATCTTGTGCTGTGTCTGCCTTATTTTTTCTTGGGGAAGTTGATCTACTCTGATTATTTATGTTGCCAGAGTTTTTCCGCTAATTCTGCCTCATGATTGTTTTTCACTGTTGAGTAGCTTGTCAGGTAAGGTGAAATTAGATTGGGGTTTCCTGTAGTTGTGTTCAACCAGCTCTTTGTTAAGGATCAGGAACTGATGACTGCAGCTTTTTTCCCTGTAGCTTTGCAAAGGACCTGTAGAGTATTACAGTCTGAGGCTCGTGAAACCTGCTTAGTGTGGTAGGCTTAGGCGTCTCAGTCTTGTATTCAGCTCATTCAAATCTGATCCTGGTGGATCAGTGACTCTGGTGAAATGTCAGCTGTAATGTAATACAAGCAATTAAGAATCCCCACTCCAGACAACATTTAGAAGGAGAAAATCAACCCTTCCTGTTACTATACAACCAGGGTATCACCCAAGAGGGTCCTTGAGTGATTGTCCCAAGTTAGGTGTTCTGAACCAATTGACCCAGTCAGTATGAACTCTAAGGTGGGAGAGTTTGAAAGGTTTCCAGCAGCTAGATAGGAGAGATCTACTGGTTGCTTAGATTTGGCTCTCACGTATGCTCTAAAAAGTCAGAAAGGTCCACCCAGTAGCACAGTAGGACCAGGTGGCTGAGTCTCTTTCTCCGCTTTGTTTCTTTTTCATGCCCAATCACTGGTGCCCCCACAAGACTGAAGTCCTGCTTCCTCCAATAATACAAAGTGCCAGGGCTTAGCACCTGTCAGAGTCAAAGGAAGGTCAATGCCTCCGAGGCCTGGCCACTTCCCTTGCCTACCAGCTAGCTGAGGGAGCTGTGGCCTGCCTTCCTCAGGTGTTCAATAGCCACTGACAAGTTTTCCACTTGGGCTCAGTCTAATCCTTGGGGCACAAGGCCAGCAAATGCTTTTCTCAGCCACCGTGCCTTTGCCCCTGCTGCTCTGCAGCACCAGTATCCCTATAGAGTGAGTTCTGTTTTTCTCTGGAAGTGCAGATTTGAGGGGGGGTGTTTCTCCAAATTAGACCCCAGTGTAATCACTCTATTGTTGCTGGATCTTTGTGGGAAGTGCCCTTGTGCAGCTCCTCTGCCATTGCCAAAGCCAGAGAATTCTGGCTGTAGGGGCAGCTCCAAGAGTGTGCTGCACACAGATCCAGCAGCAGTGTGGGCTACACTGCACATGATTCTGGCAATGTCCAATACCCAGTGACTTCAGAAAGAACACTACTCCACTGGTGAGTCTGGTCGGGCGGGGGCCTGGTGTGGAGGCATGGTGGGCACGTCGCGTGGCTTCAGCAGTCTCTGGCTGGGCAAGGCATGACCCCCAGCCTCAGTGATCTCTGGTGGGATGGGGTGTGGCATATAGCCTCAACAGTCTCTGGCTGGGCAGGCGCAGCACAGAGGCAGGGAGACCACCGGAGGCAGGGTTCGGGACCCATGGCGCGGCTTGGAAAAAGGGAGAGCATGGTGCTCTAGGTAAGTCTGGTCGGGTGGGGGGTAAGGCACTTGTTCAGGCAGGCTGGGTGATGGGGGTGCTGCTCATGAGCCTCCTCTCTCAGTCTCTGCAGGGTTCAGGATCTGGTTTAGCCAGTGAGGGGGGAAGGGTGGACTGGAATTTCAGAAAGGCAGGGAAAAAGTTCTGTGCCTGGTAAGAGAATGTTTAGAGTCAGCTTAGGATTCCTCTGGAGGAAGTAGTCCCCACTTCTTACTTCTCTCACCCATGGCTTGAGATAAGAGATCCTCAGTTCACTACTTGCCTATAGAAAACCTACTGGAACAAATGAAGAAAAAAAAAAAAAAAAAAAGAAAGAAAGAAAGAAAAAAAAGAAAAATAAAAAACTTTGCTATACACCATATCAGAGTGTATGGCCTGTTTCTTGACTTAATAATTACAGGAGCGAGTTTTACACCTACAGCAAACTGTGGTACATGTATACCATGGAATTTTATGCAGCC
>CAUYPK010010408.1:0-23139 GCA_963574355.1 Loris lydekkerianus
CTAACAGTCAAAATACAGCACCAAAGAATTCTGAAATCAGGGAAACCACTCAACATGATGAGGTTTCAATTATTAATATTTATGCACCCAACTAGATTGCTCCTCAATTTATAAGAGAGACTCTAACTGACATGAGCAACTGGATTTCCTCCAGAACAATAATAGTTGGAGATTTTAACACCCCTTTGGCAGTGTTGCATAGATACTGTAATAAGAAACTAAGCAAAGAAATTTTATACTTAAAATTAACCATTCAACAATTGTATTTAACAGACATCTACAGAACATTTTATCCTAACAAAATTGAATACACATTCTTCTCATCAGCCCATGGACCATCCTCCAAAATTGATCACATCTTAGGTCACAAGTCTAACCTTGGCAAATTTTAAAAAATAGAAATTATTCCTTGTATCTTCTCGGACCTTTGTGGAATAAAAGTCGAACTCAGCAACAACAGGGATCTGCAAACTCACACAAAGACACAGAAACTAAATAATCTTATGCTAAATGATAGCTGAGCCACAGATGAGATTGAGAAAGAAATTGCCAAATTTGGGGGAAAAAAAGATAATGAAGACATAAAGTACCAAAACCTGTGGGATACCATAAAGGCAGTCCTAAGAGGGAAATTTATAGCATTGCAAGCCTTCCTCAAGAGAACGGAAAGAGAGGAAATCAACAACTTAATGGGACATATCAAGCAACTGGAAAAGGAAGAACATTCCAAACCCAAACCCAGCAGAAGAAAAGAACCAAAATTAGAGCAGAATTAAATGAAATTGAAAATAAAAGAATTATACAACAGATCAATGAATCAAAAAGTTGGTTTTTTGAAAAGGTCAATAAAATAGACAAATTTTTGGCTAACCTAACCAGAAATAAAAGACTAAAATCTCTGATTTCATCAATCAGAAATGACAGAGATAACCACAGACTACACAGAAATTCAAAAAATCCTTAATGAATATTACAAAAAACTATATGGAAATCTGAAGGAAATTGACCAATATTTGGAAGCATGACACCTTCATAGACTTAGCCAGGAAGAAGTGGAAATGTTGAACAGGCCTATATCAAGTTCTGAAATAGCATCCACTATACAAAATCTCCTCAAAAAGATAGTTCTGGGACTAGATGGCTTAACATCAGAATTCTACCAAATCTTTGAAGAGGAACTAGTACCCATTTTACTTAACCTTTTCCAAAACATAGAAAAAAAAGGAATACTTCCCAACATATTCTATGAAGCAAATACCACCCTGATCCCCAGACCAGGAAAAGACCCAATAAGAAAAGTTAGACCAATATCTCTAATGAATATTGATGCAAAAATATTCAATAAGATCCTAGCAAACAGAATCCAGCAATGCATCACACAAATTTTACACCATGACAAAGTGGGTTTTATCCCAGGGTCTCAAGGCTGGTTCAATATACCTAAATCTATAAATATAATGTATCACATAAACAAATTAAAAAACAAAGACCATATCATTCTCTCAATTGATGCAGAAAAAGCTTTTGATAATATCCAGCATCCCTTCATGATCAGAACACTTAAGAAAATTGGTATAGAAGGGACATTTCTTAAACTGATAGACGCCATCTACAGCAAACCCACAGCCAATATTATATTGAATGGATTAAAATTGAAAATATTTCCACTCAGACCATGAACCAGGCAAGGTTTCCCACTGTCTCCACTTCTTTTTAACATTGTAATGGAAGTCTTAGCCATTGCAATCAGGCAAGAGAAGGTGATCGAGTGTATCCATATAGGGTTAGAGGAGATCAAACTGTCACTCTTCACAGATGATATGATTGTATATCTAGAAAACACCAGGGACTTAACTACAAAACTCTTAAAAGTGATCAACTAATACAGCAGCGTCTAAGACTACAAAGTCAATACTCACAAATCAGTAGCATTCATATAAACCAACAATAGTCAAGCTGAAAAAAAAAAACAGTCAAGGACTCTATTACCTTTATAGTAGTACCAAAGAAAATGAAATATTTGGGAGTGTACCTAACAAAGGACATGAAAGGTTTCTATAAAGAGATTAGTATAAAGATTTCAACAAATGAAAAAACATACCATGCTCACAGATGGGAAGAATCAACATTGTTAAAATGTCCACATTACCCAAAGCAATCTACAGATTTAATGCAATCCCTATTAAAGCATCTCTGTCATACTTTAAAGATCAGGAAAAACTAGTACTTCACTTTATATAGAAACAGAAAAAACTTCAAATAGCTAAGGTATTACTGAGAAATAAAAACAAATCAGGTGGAACCATGCTACCAGACTTCAGACTATACTATAAATCTATACTTATCAAAACAACATGGTACTGGCAAAAAAAATAAAGAGGTAGATGTATGAAACAAAATTGAGAACCAAGAGATGAAACCAGACATTTACCATCATTTGATCTTTGATAAGCCTATCAAAAACATAAATTGAGGGAAAGACTCCCGATTTAACAAATGGTGCTGGGTGAATTGGCTGGCGTCTTATGAAAGACTGAGTGGACTCACACCTTTCACTTCTAACAAAAATTGACTCTCACTGGATAAAAGACTTAAACTTAAGACATGAAACTATAAATATTCTTGAGGAGAGTGCAGGGGAAACACTTGAAGAAATTTGCCTGGGAGAATATATAAGGAGGACCCCCCAAACAATTGAAGCAACACCAAAAATACATTAATGGGATCTTATCAAAGTAAAAAGTTTCTGCACTGCCAAGAACACACTAAGTAGAGCAAGTAGACAGCCCTCAGAATGGGAGAAGATATTTGCAGGTTAGGTTTCTGACAAAAGTCTGATAACCAGAATCCACAGAGAACTCAAACAATTGATCCCATTTCATTGTGGGCTAGAGACTTGAACAGAAGCTTCTCTGAAGAAGGCAGGCGCACAGCCTACAGACACATGAAAAAATGCTCATCATCTAATCATCAGAGAAATTCAAATCGAAACCACTTAGAGATACCATCTAATTCCAGTTAGAGTAGTCCACATAACAAAATCCCAAAACTACAGATGTTGGCGTGGATGTGGAGAAAAGGGAACACTTCTACACTGCTGGTGGGTATGAAGCTAATACGTTCCCTTTGGAAAGAAATTTGGAGAACACTCAGGGATCTAAAAATAGATATACCATTTGATCCTGCATTTCCTCTACTGGGAGTATATCCAAAAGACCAAAAATCACTTTGCAACAAAGATATTTGCACCAGATTATTCATTGCAGCTCAATTCATAATTGCCAAGTAATGGAAGAAGCCCAAGTGCCCATCAACCCACGAATGGATGAATAAATTGTGGCATATGTATACTATGGAATATTATGCAGATGGCGACTTTACCTCTTTTATGTTTACATGAATGGAGCTGGAACATATTCTCCTAAGTAAAGTATCTCAAGAATGGAAGAAAAAGTATCCAGTGCACTCAGTACTTTTATGAAACCAGCTTATATTTACTCACACTTCCTTACGTAAGATAGATCACACCTATAGCTCAGGATAAAGGAGAGCAATGGAGGGGGAAGGAAGGGCAGGGATGAAGGGAGGGTAAGTGGTGGGACCACACCACACCTATGGAGCGTATTGCAAGGGTACAAGTCAAATCTCTCAAGTACAGAACATAAATGTCTTAACACAATAATCAGGTCAAGGAGGCGAAAGCTATATTGATCAGTTTGATGTAAGCACTCCAAATTGTATAAAAAAACCAACACATTCTATCCCACATATGCATAAATGTATTCGTGATCTAAGTGTATATGACTTAATAAAAGGAAAATAAATAAAATAAATAAAAAAGAATTCTAAAATCAAATTATAAAGGTACAAGGATGAGTAAGGAAACTAGGTCATCATAGAGCTAAGTGTAGTATTTACAAAACCATGGCAATCGTGGAGAGGTGAAAACACCAAGGTAGCAAACTGATTCTAAAACTCATGATACAAAACAGTAGGAGGTGGGTCGCAGAGCAAGATACGGAAGGCTTGTTTCCTCCCCGTTGTGAGGCAAGGCAACATCTATGACAGGCAATTGACAAATACACCAAAGACCAGGACATGTTTATACTTCAGCCAACAGTTTTACATGTAAGAATTTGCCTGAAAGAAATAACTGTGAGCTAACGTACCTACAGACCTGCCTCGGCATTGATTACATTAGAGAGACATTGCGAGGGTTAGTGCAGGACAGAGCAAAACGTGGCTTAGTCCCTCCCTAAAATACTGCCTGTTCATTAAATGGGATGTGGGCAAAGAATGTGTAATGATTAGGAAAGATCTTTTATGATCTTCTTTAGCTGTGCTCTTTTTCTTATACCATTTTATTTAAAACCAATAATTGTGCCCCTTTGTGAAAATGTTCTTTGATCATCAGGATTTATCAGGCAAACCCCCCCCCCCCAACATTTTCCCATTTCTAAGTTTTCTGCTTTCTTTGAACATTAAAATACTTCATTTTAGCTGTTCATCAATTCTAAAAAATGATTTTAAAAATTATTATACATTTATAATACTACCAACGTTTTGCTTTACAAAATGGCAGTAGTCACAATTTTTAAATGAAAAAATAAAAATTCCATCTCTTAGAAGCTAGTTGGTTTGTGATGTAAAGGCATATAAATTCAGAATTTAGTCTCAAACGTGAAACCACAGTTATATATATATATACACACTTTTTTTTTTTTTCTTTTTTTTTTTTTTGGCAGTTTTTGGCCAGGACTGGTTTTGAACCCGCCACCTCCAGTATATGGGGCCGGCACCCTACTCCTTGAGCCACAGGTGCTGCCCTACAGTTCTATTTTTAATTCCTAATAATTTGTGGCTTTGACAAACTTGAATATTAATTGCTGTAACAAAGTATACTGATTTGATGAAAGAAATAATTAAAATATTAATTTTTACCAATTCCTGCTAATGCACAATTCTAAAACAAAACACACACATAGATTAATTCCAAGGGTACCTCAAACATATATCTTTTCTAAAAGAATTGACCTAATAAGAAGATATTCTCTACCACAAAAGTGAGCCAAGCCCTTATTTCATTTATTTCAAATATTTGAATGCTGACAATTCTGGCTCACAGTCAAGCCTGTCAGAAATCCTTTGCAGGAACTCAGCGGACATGAAGTCTTCTCCCGGTGAGTCCAGGGAACAAACATTCCCCATGAGCCCCTGCTCACCCTGCTCATCTTGCTGCCCTCAAACAACCCCACAGAATTGAAGACAGAAGTTACTCTCAGGCTCATGACTCCAGAGAGGGAATGGCAGGAGATGGGGGCTTTAGGGGTAGGGAGACCCCACTGTAAGTGCAGGAGATGCTTATCCCGTAGAATTCTGTGGCCTCTGGCTCTACGTGGGACCCCTTGGAGCCAGCAGCCAACAGCCAGAACTCTCCTTTCTGGCAAGGTCTTGTTCAGGTTACGTTCTCATGCAGTCTCCTCATTTTAGATACCACCATAAAAACGACGTTAGCTTAGGCAGCGGGAGAAAGTGACATTGTCTCTTGTCTCTGACCCTTCACAACACCGTTGGGCAAACTCCTTTCCATCTGATCTCAGGACTTTCTGGAAGCCACCGCATTGCTCCTCACAGCAGCTGGATTCTCAGAGCCCCCACTCAAGCTCCACATCTTCCCCTCCCACAAATCTTTCTGAAGTTCTCATGAGAAATTTCTCTCAAAGTAATGGCGACTGTGAAGATGCGAAAATACCAATATAGCAAACTGATTCTAAAACTCTCGAGATACAGAGTAGTAGGCAGAAGAGAGACATGCTAGGAGGAGCCTGTCACCTCCACGTGGTGAGCTTTCACGTTATTAATTACTGAAGACACACACACTGGCCCTTGGAATTGAGATGTCGTGACCCTCAAGAAACAGAGCCAAAGCAACACCTGCTTTCCTCTGTCTTGGCCCACGAAACTTCAGCGGCTTTTTGGAGTCACTGAGGCAAAGCCTCACTTGATCCCATCTCCTGCGAAGAAAAATGCAATCAGATCGAGTCACTTTCAATCATGCACATAAGAAGTGAGGAAACGGAATATTTGTTTTGTAAAAAGGATTTGCTTGCTATGCCCATGCACATGCCATCCCACATGCAGAGGCTCTGCCCGCCCAGCTATGACAGGGACCCCAGGGCGTCACTGACGTCTGCGTCCCCCTGTACAGAACATGACCTGCCCTTTATGGTGTCCTGGGAAAATCAGCAAAGCATTGAATTTAGGTGTTTTGGTTTTTTTTTTTAAGAAATTGCACAGCAGTTGTTCATAGAAAGGATATATATTTAAGCAACTGTTGTCCTTACTTAGTATTTCATTATTGGCATGTGCCTCAGTGTATTTAATATTAACGCCGCCCGCCACGGCTTTCACTGGAGCTCTACACTTGTTTTCATTGGCCATGAGAACTCACAGCCATAAAAGCCGAGTTGCACATGAAGGATGCCTTGGACCTGGTTTCCAACCCTAATCCAGAAAAAAATAATAAAAATTCCCTTTTGAGAACTCTCACTTTTGATTTTGAGGCATTTGGAAATAACATTTTTGTGGCAGAGTTTCACTAAGCATCGTGCAAAGCTTGCCAGCATAAGAAAGACGCCTTCTTTGGTGGCAGATGGCATGGCCCCAGTGCAATGAGGCGGTGCTGCTCTCCGGCACAGCCGTCTTTCAGTCCCCACCATGCACACAGCTGAGAAAAGCCATCACTGAAGTGTCATTAGCAGCAGGGACTTCCTCCATACCAGCAAAGAAGGACGAAGTAATAATAACTTACGGGGGTAAGTGACCCCGGGGCCACTCTGGGTACTGGGTCCGCCCCACCATGAGGTCCCTTCAACAACCACCAGGCTGTTGCTGCACAGATGTGACACTTCTGCATGCGCTGAGCAGAGACAGGCCTAGAACATCTAGGACAGATGTCTCATTGTGGGAAGCCCACAACTTCCCAAGTCAAGGAAAAAGTCTTACAATGAAAGCAATAAGACCTCTTTTTTTATTCCTAGTAGCACTAGATACCGTAGTGTCTAGTAGTAGCACTAGATACCGTTACACACTCATGAGGCTTCTCAGATATTTGAACGACAGAGGAGCTCGTGCAGCTACTAACCCGCAGCTGTTCGGCTACCACAGTGAGCTCGACGACAGAAAACCCTGAGCTGTGTGTGAGATCCTTCACACCACACCTCACGGCCATGCTTGTTAAAAATTTAAAAAAAGAAAGAAAGAAAAGACTGGACTATTGACTCAATAATAAAAAATTTGATCACATCCTAACCTAGAAATATCTGTGTTTGCATTCCCAGATTCTTTATCAGTAATATGTTGATGCATGTTTGAACATTTATTTGATGCTGTAAAACAAATCATTAAGCAGGAAGCAGCTCTGAGCCTCAGCACTCTCTGACCCTTTGTAACCCTATTATAGCACCGAAGGGTTCTAACAAACAAAAGAGAAATTAGCTCTTTTGTTCTCGGGACTGTCAAGCAGGTTAGTTCATCTAACATCGTCTTTTATTAATAAATGGCACAGATTTTCATGCTAGCACAGCTAAAGCAAATCATATCATCGTCTGAAAAAGACATACCTATTATTTTTCAGTGATATATTGTTTTGCAGCTGTAGCCAAAACAATCTAATAAGCACTATTAGATAAAGGATTCTGAATATGAATGTATTGAATTTGTACTAGAAGAAAATGAACATATTGCAGCATTTATGTCAGATTGGGTTAAGCTCGGGCATCTCTTTCTCCTTAATAAATGCAGATCAAAAGACTTCTCTTATGTAAAAAATAATAATACAAATTTCAGCAATATGAAATAACACAACCACTTTGTAATGTTAGGAGGAAATCAGTCAGCCATGCACTGTATGGAATATAAATTATTTTAGGAGGGCAAACAGACCCTGTGACGCTTCCCCCCCCCATACATTTATATTCATAAAAGGTTCCAAATGCCTAGAACAATAGCTGCGATCTATTTGCCATAAAGCATTCCGACATTTGCAGTGTCACTTATGACAGCTTTGATAGACATATACTATATAAGAAAAATATCTTCTAGCACTCGACTCGTTTAATAAATTGATTAAACTTCTCTTCAGCCAATTGTTTTTGTCTTAACTTCTTCTCCAGACACCACCTGAAGGAGACTGTGCTTGTTTCCAAAAGACTATGTAAAAGGAGACAGTTTCTCAAGGCCTCCACGTTTGAGCACTGTCAGAATTTCCCCACAAATGATAAATGATTGTATAATGCAACAGTCTACTGCTAGGGCTGAATTATATTAGCCATCAGTGTTCAAAACCCATTTGAAACTTAATTGTGCTGTGATAGTGGTATCCCCCAGTCAGCAGAACAGCAGGTTTATAAAAATCATCTCCTATGATTGTTAAACGCTTTCTTAATGAAGCTGATGATCGCAACACTTTGCAATAAACGCTTTTGTCAAGATGTCACAAATGCGTGATAGTGGCCTCTACACTGAGCAAGTGCTTCTGTGATTTGGGTTTATCTTCGTTGCACGAAATTCAACAGATCGGTCTGCATATGGAAGATAATCTCCATAAAAAGGGAAAGTGCCGTATATTAAAATGGGATTATCAACTAGAACATAATCATGCCACGGTGTAATTATATGGTACACCATACGTAGATGTGAACAATCATACAAGAAAATAATTGAGGGCCATAAAACTTAATTCAGAAAAATCAATAGAATATAAAAGCAATCAGATAAGGCCTCTTAAGAAATCGATCAAGGCTTGTACAAAGTCATAATGTGTTTTCCTAAGAGAAAAGGAGCTAAATGAAGCAGAGAAACCTACATAATATTCTACAAGTAGGTTTCTAGAGGTGCTTGTATATTGAAGAGGGAAGAAGAATGGAAAATGCAATTACTTTTTACATTCTAGACCCGCGTGTCCTGGCAGCAAAAGCAATGTATGTTAAATACTGGGACCGAAAGGGCTGTTAGAGCAATTATTCCTTTTTGATCATTTATCTATATTTGTGTCTTTTTGTATCTCTCTAGAGTCTAAAAAAGCTATTAGGCTCTGCTCATTGCAACTTTATGTATCTTTATATGTTGTACGCTCAATCCGAAACACTCAAAGATTTAAATATTGGTATAATGTGGAACCGAACCACGGGGTGAAAAGTCTGCAAAAGCTGCTTGGTGTAAGTGTGGCCCCCCCTCATCATTTCCGGAGAATTGGGCCACATAATTGGACCAGAACAGTGTGCTAAGCCAAAACTGCTTTCATTACATTGGAAGAAAAAAAGTTTATATATGAAACATATTTTCCTAAGGGAATAAACCACCATTGGATTGTATCCCTAAGGATCTGGGGAAATAATCAAGGGAAAATACATGCTACTTTTGAAATATTCTCACCAAAACTCTGCACAATTGTACATCAGCAAGAGCTTTGTGGTTTATTTTGTATGAAAACAAATAACAAAAGCTCATGTAACCTGTAGGTGAAATGTATCCCTAATTCCCCAAAGCTCACTGGCTAGGCTTCCAGAGGAAACAAATAACTTTTTGTGAAATAGTTAATGTTGCCTTTTTTTAAAGGAAATAAAAAAAAAAAAAAAAATTGGCTACATTTTTTTTTTAATGTAGCCAATATTAGGCCTTGCACATTTTCATGAACACGTGATTATAATAGCTAAATGCAGCTGGATTTATTGCCTCTACTTTTAAGGAGAAGTTTACTTAGAATTTATTTAAAAGCATCTCTCTCAGGTTCACAGTTTTAGAGAGGGAAGCACAAAAGGGCTTATGTCAAGGTTGCTGAATGGAAAAATTTACATGTTATCACTGTAATTTATGAAAACAGAAATTCATATTATTGACTTCAAAGTTTGTTTTAATGTATTTAGAATTCGAGTGAAACCAGCTGTTTTTCAGCTTCTAGAGATCATGTTGTTATAACCCTGTTCAAAAGGGTGATGGTACCGTATTTCTTTAAACAACTTAAGGGGTATTAATTACAGCAGGAAGGGAAAATACTGTACTGAAAATACTGAAAATACTGGAAAATGTCTCCTCTGCCTTCTGAGTTAAATGGCAAGCTCCTTGTAGCAGCAAGCATCCTGGAGGGGCCCATGGCATATGCTCTTATAGCCACAACCTCCTGGCCAGGAGTCTGCAAATGGACCCACAAAAATCATCGCCATCATCTTCATCATAAAAAAATCTCTTAGAACCTAGACACCCCAGTGCACATGCTGGAGAGGGAGCCGGGGAAAGGGAGGGAAGAAGGGACTGACTTAAGAATGAAGGAAGCCAAAGGCTGACTCATCTTGACTTTTATCCAGAAAAAGTGGACCGAGCCCCTGTGGTCTGACCAGGAAGACCCCATCACGGTACCATGAACAGCCAGGCAAGCAACTTCCAACCTCGATCTTATTTTCCTACATGGATTCGCAGCAGGTTATTTCAAGACCACTTAATAAAGGAAATGAAGTAATACTGGTGAGTTCTACCCCATTAAAGCCCTCATCCCTACCGTGTACTGTCCGGATGGGTTAAAACATCTGTCAAGACAGATGATAGGAAGATTTAAAAAAAAAAATTTAAAAGTCCCTGGTCTCATCTTCTTTGCCAGTAATCCCACCACATGGGGTGGGGTGAGGGAGCTTTTATCAAGAGCGTACGCACCTGCTGTGATCAAGTCCTATCTTCAAAAGTCAGCGACAACAAAACAGGAAAAATGAGATGGTGGTGGTTTATTTATAAGAGGGATTCTTTACAAAAGGATTAAGCATATGCATCCTTGCAGAAGCTGACTCTCATGGGGCAATTAAAATAACTTGCTATGAAAATTTGTCCATGATAGCCGGGTGTTGTGGCGGGAGCCTGTAGTCCCAACTACTTGGGAGGCTGAGGCAAGAGAATCACCCAAGAGCTGGAGGTTGCTGTGAGTGTGACACCAGGGCACTCTACTGAGAGTGATGAAGTGAGGCTCTGTCTCTAAAAAAAAAAAAAGAAGAAGAAGAAAAGAAAGAAAGAAAAAGAAAATTTGTCCATGACATCTCCAAAATTCTACTTATGGTGATATATACTTACATACCCACCATAAACAGGCTAGGTCATATCTTGATCACGAGAAACCAGTAGGCCTGGTTCGTTGGGACTCTCCCTGGAAAACATGGGTGGCCTGGCCTATTCAGTGGTCACTGGTTTAGTCCTGGAGTCCTGTGTAAACGACTGGCTTGGCCTTGGCTGCTGCCCATGAAGAGCAACATCACTAAGTAAGACACCCAACTTTGCACCTTCTGTTTTGTGTAGCTGCCCTCAGGCTGGGCTTTAAGCCTTTGGAGGGAGAGTGTGGTCCATAAAACCTGTGATCTGGTTCCAAAAATGTGTTCCATCCTTCAGAACCATAAGTTAGTGGGGTGTCCTGGGTACTAGGGAGCCCCTCAGCTACTGTTCTCCAGAGCAAAGTACAAGGGTAAAATGAATTCTCATTCTCTTTCTAGTATTTTAATTAATATTTGATATTTGATCTAAAATATATATATTAGTGCAATATCAATGTGCTTAATTGTTAGATAAAATATGCCCACATTAAAGGTACCTGTTCAAAACGTTCTGATTAGAATCCACAATTTGAAAGCTTAGAGAATATACTCCAGATTATACATGATAGGAATGAGGGTTTTAACCCATCTGGACAATACATGGTAGGGATGAGGGCTTTAACCCATTCAGACATTACATGGTAGGGATGAGGGCTTTAGCACATTCAGACTTTACATGGTAGGGATGAGGGCTTTAACCCATCTGGATGATACATGCTATGGATGAGGGCTTTAACCCATCTGGGCGATACATGCTATGGATGAGGGCTTTAACCCATTCAGACTTTACATGGTAGGGATGAGGGCTTTAACGCATCCGGATGATACATGGTAGGGATGAGGGCTTTAACCCATCTGGATGATACATGCTATGGATGAGGGCTTTAACCCATCTGGACGATACATGGTAGGGATGATGCTTTAACCCATCCGGACGACACATGGTAGGGATGAGGGCTTTAACCCATCTGGACAATACATAGTAGGGATGATGCTTTAACCCAGGTGGACGTTTTGTATTTTTAGGAACATACTTACTAGGTCAAATAGTCTTCATTTAGAAAAATTTGTAGCAGGTAATAAAAACTCCAAGGGCATATACTTGGCCTAGGCAAAGGATTTTCACCACTCATGAAGGCCAGGAACCGGTCAGGTGTCACATTTTGAACTGAATCTCTTTTTCTCAGCTCTTTGCCTTTTTCCATAAACAGAGAATAAAAGAAGAGGAAGTGTGGTGCTTGCTCCCCAACTCACCTTCTCTCCTGCCAGTGGAGAATCTGCCAGAGGAAGGGGAGTAGAGGAGATGTGGGTGTCCCAGCTTAGGAGTTTCTAAGTACGGGACTACAGGGCTGTCCGTCCCCGGTGAACTCATCGCAAATTGTTGACAGCCAGTATCTGCCCTCCTGTACTGGCCAATGGCAGGATCACATACTGAGGCCCTGTCACCAGCCTCATCACATGAAGGTTTCTCCAAGTTCTTGGTGATTGCCAGGAAAAGAATTTCAGGAGGCCATGTAAGCCAAGCCAGCGACAGGTTTTTATTGAGAGAGAAAGCACACTCTCAGGAGAGCGAGCGGGCAGGCTCGAGAGAGCGGTTGCCCAGGAGGCGGCCTTAGATCCTTTTCAGTCTCACAAAGGGCGGTGAGGCATATTCCTAACTGAGGGGTTGGCTTTTACTAAGAATTTAGGTAGTAACTTCTGGAATGTGCTTCCCTCCCATTTTCGTACTTTATATGATTGTCTTGGAGCTGTCACGGTGATTTTAAGGGTGGAGAAATTTGAAAATAGCAATGTAAATGACACACAATTAGCCGAGTCCGTGAGAGGGGACAAAGAGAGCTGACAAGCCCATTGCAACTGGCTCTCACCGTGGTTCTCAGCCCCTCTGGGTCCCTGCTTGAGGCCGTTTACTTTGCCACCGGCACCCCCTCGGCAAGCCCCTGCGCCTGGTCCCAGTTCCATCTCATGTTCTCCAACCTCAGCAGCCCTGCTGTGTAGTATGTTCTGCTCAGTGTGAAGAAAAATGAGAAGAAAAAGAGTCAAGCTCTGTTCTCAAATTTGCCATCGATCTAGTGTTTGAAGTAGCTGATGGCTGAGCAGACAGGCCCTGGAATGGTGGGGCGGGAAGAAGGCTGCCTGAGGCCTGGACGTGTCTGGAAAAGCCACCCACCTACCACACACCAACGCCCCAGGGTCGCTGCAGTGACACTGGCAAATTACACTCAGCTGATGGGTGCAGCTGTTAATTTTTTCCGTAAATCCACTTTGCCTCATTATTAGAGGATATATGAGAACTACACTTGAGCCTTAAACAATGCAGGGGTTGGGGTGCTGAGCCCCAGCAGGTGAATCTGTTCATAACTTTTGACTCCCCAAAACCTAACCACAATATCCTATTGTTGACCACAAGCTTTACTAATAATATAAACAGTCAGTTAGTATATATTCTATATGTTCTATGTATAATATGCTATACTCTTATAAAACAGTAAGCTAGAGCAAAGAAAATGTTATTAAAAATCAGAAGGAAGACGAATATGCTTACTGTTCATTAAGCAGACGTGGCTCAACGTAAAGTTCTACACCTTGTCATCATTACGTTGAGTAGGCCAAGGAGAGCCAGGAGGAGTGGGTGCCCCTGCTGTCCCATGGGTGGCAGGGGCAGAAGACACAGGAGATAGAAGGGGAGGCAGGAGAAATTCATCCCAAAAATCCATGTTTAGCCAAGCGAGGTGGCTCACACCTGCATTCCCAGCACTTGGGAGGTGAAGGCAGATGGATTACCTGAGCTCACAGGTTGAAGACTAGCCTGAGCCAGAGCAAGACCCGTCTCTAAAAATAGCTAAGCACTGTGGTGGGTGCCTGTAGTCCCAGCTACTTAGGAAGCTGAAGCAAGAGAATCACTTAAGCCCAAGAATTTGAGGTTGCTGTGAGCTGTGATGCTACAGCACTCTACCAAGAGCGACATAGTGAGACACTGTCTCAAAAAGCAAAAAAAGTGGGTGGTGCCTATGGCTCAGAGAGTGGGGTGCCAGCCCCATATACCGAGGGTGGTGAGTTCAAACCCAGCCTCGGCCAAACTGCAACAACAAATAAATAAACAATTTTTAAAAAAGTATCTGCAGATCAGTTGATAGAGAGCTTTTCAGGCATAAGTGGTCTTGCTCTGGGCAAATACTTGATCAACAACATCATGATAGCTCTGTGGATGGTTGAAGTGCTGGAGACAACATTATCAGAACTCACGGGTGACAGAATAATCATCCCATGTGTACAGAACAAGGACTCGGTGTTAATTTCTAGCGGGGCCGAGCATGTCCCCGGGATGTGCCCTCAGAGGCCCCATCTGGGTCTACAGTGCATCATGGCTTGGTCTGAAGGTGTGGGATATGCAGAAACTTGGAACTTAGTCAATCCAGGAGAAAAAGAAAGACCAAGCAGCAAAACAGTGAGAGAACCAAGAAAGGAAGGAAGGTTCTGCATTTCATGTGTAGGAGGGAAGAAAGAAAGGCATGCTGCCCTCTCCAGAGAAAGGCCTCCAAAGTCCCTCATCATGATCGCGGGGAGTCTCAGGGTGGAGGGGCCACATTGCAGCAATTACCAGAGCTGTCATTTTCACAGTCCCAGAGGGGACACCGATCCCACGACATCGGCTTTTGTGCTCTGTTCTGAGTATCCACAAATGGTGCCTACTCTAGAAGAGGGAGCACAGGCTACAGACGGGGTCCCAAGCTGGAGCCAAGAGAAGAATGATGACAGTTCATCTGAAAAGAAAAAACAGAAGGTCAGGGTCAACCACGTCCAGGTGGTAGAAGAGCTTGTTTTGTCAGATGAGTCCTTCTCAATGTCCACGTGTGGTAGATGGAGGATGCAGATCTGGGCTCCATGTGGGGAACCTGCTGCACGACAGGGATAGTCCCCACTTGGCACCTGCCACGCCAGTGCTCTTCACTGCTCCCCAGCCTGGCTGGCCTTGACCCTTCCTGTCTTCCACTCCACAGCACAAAAACTCTGTAATTTGTGGTTACTTAGGGGGATCCTCCCAGACTTCTCTACTGACTCTGTGTCAGTAGAGCATAAGCAGACAGGTTAGTTACACAGGAGAGGGACTGCACTCCATACGCTGGCTTGGAAACCTGCTTCTGTTACAATATTTATTAAAACAGAAAAATATCCAGAGGAGAAAAATCATCATTTTAAAAGTTCCGTAGTATCCATCTATTCATGTTCCAAAATTTTTAAAAATGTCCTAGGCTACAACGAAAAGCACTGCATACACACCTTGGCACATGCACTGACATATGATAGTACAAATTTTACTTTTTGAGATATATTGCCAACATTTCTCCTGAAAGCTTCCATCAATTTATCTTTATCTTTCCAGTGGTGGTTTACAAGTATAGTTTTATCCACTCCTTTTTCAGCAATTCATTCAAACAGGTGAAAATCGGTCATGGATGTTCTAGTTTCATTTCTACTCTGAAAGTCAAGAGTTCAAGTTGGGGTTAGACCACTACCTCAGAGCTATTCAAGTTCTTAGTGGTTACATGATTTGGTAAAGGGACAAGTCCATGTGTGCCTCAATTTTTCTCATATGGGAAATAGGAATAACAACAGTATGCATACCACAGAGGGTTCTTAGACATGAAATGATAAATATGAATTACTTGTATAAGAAGGATAATAAAACATAACAAAATGAGGTTCATCCCAGGAATGCAAGGATGGTTTAACATTTGAAAAATCAATGTGTTTTATCATCCAAGCAAACCAAACATGAAAAACTATGTGATCAGTCAGAAACTCAGAAGTGCTTGGCAGAATTCAACATTGTTACTGATAGACACTCTCAGCAAAGGTGATATGGAAGAGAGCTTCCTAAACCCAATACAGTGACTCTGTGAAAATCCTACAGTCAATGTCACTGTCATGGTGAAAGACTGAACTCTTTACCCTGTGACCCAAAATTAGACGGGCTGTCTGCTGTGGCCAGTGTGTGTCAACCTTTTTTATCTCATGGCACACTTGAACCTACAGTTAAACTTCCACACCACACCTAAATTATGTTGATTAAAAAAAAAAAAAAAAAAGAGTAAAATAAAGAATATACTTACTGTGTTTTGAACAGTAAAATTAAAAACTTTACTCAAAATGGAGCAATGATCAAAAAAAAAAAAAGTGAACACTAAAACCATAAAACTTCTAGAAGAAAACATGTGATAAAACATTTGTGACTCTGAGTCATGAAAAGATTTCTTAGGTACTATACCGAAAGTTTTACACATAAAAAGAAACTGATAAAATAGACTTGATACAAATTGAAATCTTTTGCTGTGCTACATATATTGTTAAGTGAATAAAAAGAGAAGCAATACGTTGGGAGGAAATCATTGCAAAACATATATCTAATAAAGAACTTTATCCAGATATTTCCAGAGTACATAAGGAACTCTCAAAATTCAATAACAAGGAAAAATTTCTTAAAGTAGACAAAAGATTTAAAGAAATACTTCATTGAAGATATGCCTTTGAAAAATAAACACACAAAAAGACGTCCCACATAATCAGTCATTAGAGAAATGCAAATTAAAACCACACTAATTCAACTACTACAAGCCTATGAGAATGTTAACAGTTCAAAAAACTGACCATACCAAGGCTAGATTCTGGAGGGACTGAGA
The DNA here is from genome assembly GCA_963574355.1 of Loris lydekkerianus. Taxonomy (NCBI): domain Eukaryota; kingdom Metazoa; phylum Chordata; class Mammalia; order Primates; family Lorisidae; genus Loris; species Loris lydekkerianus. The sequence continues at coordinate 16,811 of CAUYPK010010408.1, forward strand.
CTGTCACACTCTGCTGGTGGGGATACCAAATGTGACAAGCACTTTGGAAAGCAACTTGGTCAGTTTCTTTAAAAATTTAAAGAAATTTACCCTACAACCCAGCTATTCCACTTCCAAATATTTACCATGAAGAAAGCAGGTGTCTATAAAACTTGCATACAAATATTCACAGTACTTTTATCTATAATGTACAAGAACTTGAAACAGCCCGAGTCTTCATATACAGGTGAATAAATAAACAAACAGTGGCACATCCATCCAATGGGATACTATTCATCAACAGAGAAAGAACTATATTATAAAAGAAAAGGAATGAACTATTGGTACACATCCAACATGAATCAATCTCACAATTATGCTTAGTGAAAGACGCCAAGTGAAAGCAGGGGGCGTAGGGTATGATGCCAGGTCTGTAAAAGTCGACCAGCGGCAACTGATGAACAGAAAGACAAAATGGGTGTCAGCAGTTGCCCGGGATGACGGCACCGGGGGAGGAAGGCGGGAGGATCACAAGGGGGCGTGCATATTCACCACCTTAATAGTGGTGATGACCACCCACGCATATGCTTGTCAAACCTCATCACATTTTACAGTTGGAATGTATTCAATTTATTGTATTCTAAGTGCACCTGAATCAAAAATACAAAACACTTTGAACAGTGTCAGGAAGACAGCAGGCATTCAACAAATGCTAGCTCCCGTGATTACTATTTTTTCACCAAATGTTTTTTTCTGCTAGGTGAATTGCCTAGTCTGATCATTTTCTACTGTTTTTACTTTTTTTGTGAGAATACTTTGAAAATAGAGAAAATTAATGAATCACAGTTTTAAAATGCTCTCTCCAGCCATTCCTTGGCCTTTTCTCTTCATCTGGACACCGTGGGTATGTTCAGATCCACCATCCGTCTTTCTCAGGATGGTTTCTGGCTTTCTGGTTGTACTCCAAAAAAGGACGAATTTGATTTTAAATATTAGTCCTGCTTTACTGAAGCCTGCCTTATCCACAGTGAAATCCTCCCATTCTCATCGTACAGCTGGATACATTTCAGCCATTTCGTGCAGCCACCTAGCTGCCTCCGCACTTCCATCGGCTGAAGCAGGCACAGGCCCTGAGTGCACTCACACCCTCACTCCTCCCACGCCTGCTCCTGGCAACCTCTTATCTGCTCTCTGATAACTTTCCTCTCCTAGAATTTCATGTAACTGATTTCAACCTAGTGATGGCATAACATACGCTCTTTCTTGCATGCCTGGCTTCTTTCACTCACCATTATGTTTTTTGAGATTCATCCACATAGCTTGTTCATCAACATTTATTTTTACTACTCAGGACCATTCCCTGCATGGCTGTACTAGGGATCTGTTTGTCCATTCACCTCTTGATGGACATTGGGTCATTTCTAGCATTGTTGGATTCTGGCTTTTTTCTTTATTTTAGTGAAACTTTTTTTGACTCTGCTATGAACATCTGTGTACCAGTTGTTTGTATGACTATGTTTTCATTTTCTTGGGTAAATACCTAAGAATAGGTTACTGGGTTGTATATTTAACTTGCGAAGATGTTGCCAAGCTGCTTTCCAACTGGCTGTTCCATTTTTCATTTTAACCTGAGCGTTCTAGTTGCTCCATGTCTTGTCAACAATGAGGATCATCAGTTTTTAAGTTTTAGCCACTTCAGGGGGTAAGCAGCAGCTCTGTCTTACTGCGTAGCAAACTTTATTCATAATTTTTTAAAGTATCCCAATCCATATTTCCTTTTTTTCCTGGCATCAAGATTTTACTCCTAAAATTCCCCTTTATCTAATAATTAAATGGGCTAAGGCTTCCAAAGACATGGTGATTATACGGTAATAACCTGCCTCCTCACGTACTCATCCTGCTTTCAATAAAATATCTGGAATATAAATTGAGCTTTTGTAATAAACCATAATGACTTGATTGTTTTTATATAAGAAGGCAAATGTGGAATTAACCATTACTGAGAAGTATTTCAGGCATTTCACCCTTTACGTTTTGTTTGGATAGTATCAAAATAAAGACAGTGGAGAGAAAAATGTTCAGGATTAAAATTACACTTTTACTTCTGCACCACCCTATGTGGCATATTGTATTAAATCCAAATCCAAGGTTGAGTCAGAAGGGAATGTAGATAAGACCCTGGGGTCAGGCAGCAGGTCAGTGTACGAGGCAGAGAACCCACACCACTGTCCCCAGGAACCGGCCTCCCCGGCCATTGTCTGTGTGAGCTGGGGGAGGGGCGAGGCGGAATCTGTTATGTGTAAATGCGCACACACATATGTGCACACGTGCACTCAGGAATGAGTAATTGGATTTGGATTAGAATGGATTTGGGTGTTAATTCAGTACTTAACTTCATTATATAGGTGCTTTATCAAACCAGGAAATTTTATCAAACAGTATCATTAAAAGCCCATTTTAGCAGTCTTCTCAGGCACGCTGGCTGCCCCCCGGATTCTCAGCAGGGTAAAGTCATGGTCTCCTTCAGCAGCTTTTTGTGCCTTTGCTGCTGGGAAGTGACAACTGTGACAAGCCAGATGGGGTGACAAGCCAGATGTGGTGGCCCGGGCTCCTCCTCCTCCCTGGCGCACTCCCGCCGTGTCATTAAGGAGCAGTCTCAGCGTCTGTCCAGGCCTGAATCCAGACCAAGGCTGCGTTTCCAACGTTCTCCGGCTCCCTGGGCTGTCAGCTCTGCTAATCTAATTTCTTCCTTTCTGGTCAAAAGAAATTTCACTAGTATTTGTTATCAGGATCCTTTTTCACATTCTTGACATCGCAGAGAATTTCCAAAAATGATTTGCATAATCAGGCCCTGTGATTAGGGCCGTCATCTCGGCCCAAACTCACCTTCATGTTCATCTGTTTTTGGAAAACACCTTGGAATTTTTTATTTCGGTACTTCTGTTTGGAGACACACACTGACTTGGGGAAAGAGAGACACAAACTGTGCGGTGACCTTTATTTTGCAAAAAGGTGTCAGGAACATTTTTGTGTGAGCTCCAGATATACACTATAAACTTCTTACCATTATAGCTCACACACCTGGCATTTCTTGTAGTCTTCCTGAAAATACACGCTGTTACCTGAAGCCGCAGGAAAACAATGTGCTCCTCTTGCCTATTTTACACAAAATAAAAATTCTGGAATGCCACCTAGTCATTGCTTTTTTGGTATTATTTCAAGAAATCTGACCTTCCTTTCCTAGAATTTAAAACTACATCAGTGTTTGTGTTGGAAGCGTCAGGGTGAGAGAGGGAAGATAAATCCTCCCTGGCCTTCTCCTTCCAACACCCTGTATTTCTTCAGTTTACATGATCAACAAAACATACTGGTAGTGTGAAGTCCTTTGCATCAGCTAACACTATGCATTTGCTCTGTATTTTATAAGAGTTCCAAAATACCTGAGAAAGTATGCCATTCCCTCCAAAAACAACCCTTGTACAATCAACCAGAGGCATTGTTTCCAGAAGCGGGGTGGGGCTGGGGTGAGAGCCAGGGTCTTGTCTTTTCCCAGTAAGGCCCCCTATTCATATACACCTGTGCACATTTTTATCAAAGGAACTAATAAGATGATAGTGAGGAAGCAAAGTTAGCTATTAGATAACAATTCTCCTGCCAGGACCCATAATCTGACACAGATTGAGCCGGGCGGAGTAGTCCATTAATGGTTCACGGCCCATACAATAATGACCTGCTAACCTAACGTGGTGTTGCTCTCACATTCTGCCGTCCCTGGGGACGCTACTGTCACTGTGTTATCTATTGCCTGCTTCCCTATCAAAGAAAAAAGCAGAGCAGAAATGTATGTGCGCATGAGTTCTGTAGTTCATTGCACACCAACCGGCAATGGGAGGAACAATAGATTTATAAGTTTATCCTACATTAAGCCAAACATGCCTGACTGCACTGTAAATTACTAAATAATAAACCAGGTGGTGTAAGATCCTGACTTGGACAGAATATAAAAATCCATCAACCTGTAAAATACAATAACCATAAATGTGCTACGTAGCTGATGGCCCAGGTAAACCATCCACTATCAGTACCCAAGGTTTCAGCAAGAAAATCACAACAAAGGCATGCTTCGTTTTAAACTTGGCTCCCTTTTCCCATGTGCTCCCTGCAGGCACAGGAAAGATCACTGAGTTGAAACACTTGGGTGTCTGTTCTGCTCGTTTCATTTCTTTGTCTGGAATTGGCCACTTCCTTTCTAATCTCTGATTGCTCCCGAGCTGCACAGTTTGGGGGTGTTGTCTTCCGAGAGGCATGAAGGTTGCTTCCGCCCGAACTTCACATTCCAATGAGCAAGAGACACAACTCGCTCGCTGGAGAAAGAGAAAAATCCAGGAAAGCTGCAACCTTCAGCTGACGTTTACCTTCCTCTTGAGAAAAATACCTTAAAACCAGGTGAATTCAGTAAACCCTCTGTCCTGAATTCCACTCTGACTTCATCTGTTGTTGCAGAAATGAAGTGAATTGGGCTGGATCTTTCTGGGCAAGAGAGATCCTGTGTGTAGGAATATCCAGGAAAAAAACAAAAAGCAAAAACAACCAATTTGATTTCAGTACAAGATTCCAAAATGATCTTACAAATTCTGATTCCAAAATAGGCAAAGCTAATTAATCCCTTTTTTGGAGATTTTCAATAAGCAAACCAGGTTACGTTTATATGATTTACAAACAGTGATTACATTCATAGAGGTGCAGCTAATTGCTACACGGCTTGACATCATTACAGGGAAATGCTGGGGGACGCAGACAGTTTAATTAGGGGTGGTTTCAAGTTCACTACGCGATTACCATCACAGAGCTTTCTAATATGCTTATACACTACAGTAATGCTAAAAGTGATTACATTTTGCCTTCTGTCTGCCTAAATTTTGAATGAAAAATTATACTCTCCGTACAAGGGTTGCACTTCCTGCTTGGGTTTCTGCCTGAATCACACTTGCCACCCCCACCTCTCTAAGGTCAACCCTTCTCACTTTGCGCACTGGCTATCTGGCGACTGCCCTTGTGGGCTTGAACCCATGGGGAAGTGCCTGCGAGCATCCTCAGATGGTGCTGAAAACCCTCATGCTTAGCAAGATGTTTTAGAAGCAGATTTTTGCCATCTCCATAGTTCAGGTCCAACACCAGCAATGTTTATAAATAATTCAGTTCCAAATTACAACTCACTTTCCATTTCAGTCAATAACAATTGTTTTGCCAGTTTTAATTTTTGAAGTTTCATCCTGTTAAGTTGCTGTCCTCTGCAGTAAACTCAGGTTGCTAATGACAATGTCACTTGGGAAGGCTGAACACTTGAATGAGGATGGAAATGGTGCTGGGACCCCTGACATTGTCACAAATGACCAGGAATTTGCATTACAAACATCAAGAGCACCGCCACCATTGTTGCCTAACATAAAACTAAGAAGCAAACCATGGAATTGTCTAGAATCTATGGGCACATCCAAAAATATCTATAAGCCTCTCCTGTCCTAAAGACACTTACGATTGAATCCTGGAGGAATGGCATCTTGGCAAGGATCAGTTCCTCAAGGCTGAAAGGAAGACAAGTTCAAACAGCACTATGAGAATAATTTCAGCTTCAAAACTGCTATTCCTCCATGGCTTTTTCTTTTTTTAGACACGTTTCTAAGTTTCGGCTGAAGTACTTGCAAAACACTTTATGTTCAACTGTTATCTACTCTGGATTCTGGCAATTCAGTTTTGAACGATGAATAAATGAAATAAGATTCCCCAAAGCAAATGATTTTACAGCGTAAGTAACACCTCGAGGGGGTACCCTGGGTTTTCACAGGAATTTCAAATCACAGACATCAGAGAAAAAAAAATGTTCAACAGACCTCAAATTGTTTGTGTCTGAGCTTAATGAAAGAGACTCCTGCAGCTGACCACTTCCCACAAGCCAGCGCCTCGGAGGCAGGGGCCTCAGAAACATGGAGACACATTACAATCTTGGTGTACTGTTCGGGCCAAACAAGACCCCAAAAGCCTCGTGGCCACGCAGGTGTGATGGGTTCTCTGCACTGTGGGAGCTGATGCACTCTGCTTCAAGTAGGTACCTGTACCAGGAGCAATTGCTAAGTTTTCTATCCAAAATCAAATAACCAATTTCTAATTGACTTGAGCACAGCACCAAAGCCTCACATATCTCTGTTCCTAAGCAACTGATAAACTCCAGATCTGAAAGTTTCCACAAGTGATAGAAGCATTAAAAAAAAAAAAAAAAAAAAAAAAAAAAAAAAAAAAAAAAACAAAAATTTAAAAACCACAAAAAAATTTACTTCTGAGAATATACCAAT
>CAUYPK010010409.1:0-23120 GCA_963574355.1 Loris lydekkerianus
CTTGTCTCTTGGTACAGCTTGAATCCTCCAGGTTACTTACCAAATTTTTGTCCCTTAACTCTCCTTCTGGACAGGAGCCTCTGTGAAAAGCTGGCTTCAGTCCACCATCTTGTCTCCTCCCCTCATGTTAACTTTTTGACAAATACGTCAATATTGAAAGCTTATTATACAGTATTTCATAGATATGCTTTAACTACCTTCTTACATGAGTGGATCAAGAATTATTAAGATGGGAGGCGGAGCATGATGGCAAACTGGAGACATTTCCTTTGCAGCCACTTGTGGTGAGATTAGGGAGAAAGGACTTCAGCCACCTCTGGCTGGGTGGCCTTGTCCAGAAATATTGCTTTGGGAGCACAATGTAGCAGGAGACAGCAGGAGCAAACAAAGAGGGCAGAAGGAGTGGAAAAGTGTCATAGAAGGTGAGTGCTTGAATGCCAGAAGAGGCTGGCTGGCCAATTTGGTGGTAGTTTTCAGATAGAGAAGGCCTTTTTTAATTTTTTCTTTTTGGACCTGGGCACTTGCTGGAGTTACCTTGGGAGACTTTGGGTTAGTGAGTGATCTTGAACAGTGCCCTGGAGCCAGGATTGAGCCAGTGGGCAGAGAGGGGCTCTCATTGTTCAGCTGCAGGCCAGGTGCAGCCGTTGTGGGAAACTGCATTACAGGATCAGCCCTCAGGGTCCCATTGCAAGTCCAGCTGTAGGGGGAGGGGCTGCTGAGCTGGGCAGCCATCCATGTGGAGAATTGAGTGAAAAACGCTTTTCTGGGGACAAGGGAAATGGTTTGGAAAGGTTGAGGAGTGTCTATTAAGTAGGCCGAGGAGAGCTTAGGCTCCCAACCCTGCCCTTGAGATCAGGAGCTTCTTACCTCCTTACCTCAATTCTCCTGTGAGGATTGAAGGCAAAGACATCAGGAAGATGGGACTAGGTCTCCTCAGCAAGATAGAGGCTTCTTGGCCCCCATCTTATACAGCCATATCAGCATCATGATTAGCATCTCATACTGCAGAATGTCACATTTTGTCAAGGCAATATATGCCAACACACACACACATATATATACAGGCACACACATTTCCCTTTTTCAAAATTTTTTTCAACTTAGATTTTTTTTTTCTTTGCATTGATAATTTTCATTGTTTCTTTCTTCAAGAGTAAGGGCTTCATTTTTTGCAATATTTTTTCTGCTCCTGTTATTCCTTTTCCCCCAATTTTTTCCCTTAAGGATTTTGTTTCATTTTGTTTTGTTTCATGTAATTGTGTTTTTATTTTTCCATTTTCAAATTCTTCAATATTAAGGGCTCCATCTTTGCTATGGTTTTCCTATTCCTTTTCATTCTTTCTTTCCATTTCTCTCCTCTTTGTAAAGATTTTTCTACCTTTCTTATGTTTCTCACATAAATTTATCAAATATCAACTAATATTTACCCACCTTTTTTTTTTTACATCTTATATAAATTTATTTTTGATTTTTTAAGTACTTTCCTTATTATTTCCATTTTTATGATATGTTTTATTCTTCGTCTTTTTTTATTTTTGACACAGAGTGTCACTTTCTTGCCCCTGGTGGAGTGCTATGGTGTCACAGCTCACAGAAACCTCAAACTCTTGGGCTCAAGGAATTCCCTTATCTTAGCCTCCTTAGTAGCTGGCTCCTAAGTAACCACCTCAACTCTTGGCTATTGTTTTAGAGATGGGATCTTGCTCTTGCTTAGTCTGGTCTTGAACATGTGAGCTGAAGGAATCCACCCCTCTCAGCCTCCCAGAGTGCTGGGATTACAGGCATGAGCCACCACACCAAGCTGTCATATTTTTGGTCAATCTGTATTCCATTTCTGGGACAGAGCCTCATTCTGAGGTCTGGACTAGAGTGCCACAGTTCTCTCCTTGGCCTGGTTCAAGGAGACCTTGAACCCCTGGTCTAGGGGGGTACTTAAAACCTTGGCCTTTGGAAGGACATCATTGGGAAGTCCCCATTGCATCATAGTGCTGTTTTTCATTTGTTTTTGTTTTCTTCTCTATTTGGTGGTGGTGGGGTTTTATTTTTGCTCAGGCTGGTAAGGAGCTCCTGACCTCAAGGGTAGGTTGAGGGACCTACTCAACCTAGCCTCACAGAGGCTGAGAGTTGTGAGTGTGGGTCAGAGTACCCTATTGGATACAAGTATTTCTCCTGTCTATTTTTTTCTGGTCTTCTTTTCTTTCTGTCAACATTTTCTTTTACCCTCCATTTTCTTTTTCTTTTTTTTCTTTTTCTACCTTTTCTCCCTTCTTGCTCTTCACTCTTCTCTTACTTTTATTCCTATGACAAAAGGACACTTTAACACCTAAGCACCAAAACAATGTAATTTCAAGAGAAGGAGGAAGTGAAAGGAAAAAGTAGAGTAAGGAAGCGGGCAAGAAGAAAGCACTTATGAGGAGGAACCAACAGAAAAATCCTGGCAACATGAAAAATGAGAACAGAATAACCCTGTAAGGAATCATGAGGTAGCTACTTCAGAGGATTCTATGTATAAGGAAATGTTAGACATGACAGAAAGGAAATTTAAAATATGGAATGTAAAAATAATGAAGGAAATTGCTGAGAAAGTAGAAAATAACCAAAAGGAAATCCAAGAACAGAACCAAATAAGGGATGAAAGATATGAAGAATATAGAAAAGATATAGCAGAGCTTAAGGAATTGAAGCAGCCAATCAGGGAATGGAAAGATGCAGTAGAAATTATCAATAACAGACCATGGAGAAGAAAGGATGACAGAGCTAGAGGATAAAGCTCTTGAGCTAACACAGGCAGATAAATAGGGAGGAAAAAAAGAGGGAGAAAGCAGAACATTTGCTAAGAGAATTGTGGGACTTTACAAAGTGTTCAAATATATGAATTATAGGAATCCCAGAAAAAGAACACCCCAGAGGAATGTAAACACTATTAGAGGATATCAGAAATGAAAATTTCCCAAGTATCACCAAAGATACTGTCACATTTCTTTCACAGGTATATCAACCCCCAGGTCATCTCAACTCAAACAGAGCATCTCCAAGACACATTGTAATGAACCTGTCCAAAGTCAAGATGAAAGAGAAAATTCCTTAAGCAGCTAGGAGTAAATGCTAAATGAACTACAGGGCCAGGTCTATCAGGGAAAGGGACTACTCAACTGAAACTTTTCAAGCCAGAAGAGAATGATCATCTACCCTTTACTTTCTTAAACAAAACAATTTTCAGTCCAGAATTCTATATTCTGCTAAGCTAAGCTTTAAATAGATGGAGAAATCAAATCTTTTACTGATATGTAAATGTTGATGAACTTTGCCATAAGTCCAGATCCACAAGAAATTTATGTATATTCTTCACACTGACCATCACAATGCACCACCAGCAAACTAAACACCCAGAAACTAAAGGACAAATTCTAGTTTCCACAATGACATAAAGGATAAAATTAATCAGCAGACTTTCACAAAATAAGATGTATAGAATGCCATACTTACTAATTCTCTTAATAAAGGTTAATGGCTTAAATTATTCCCCACTGAAGAGTTACAAGGTGGCCAGTTGGATTAAAAAGCACAATCCATCCATTTGCTATCTCTAGGAAACACACTTAGTCTCGAAGAACAAAACAAGACTCAAGGTAAAGGAATGGAAAAATTTCTTTCAAGTAAATAGTAATGAAAAGAAAGGAGGGGGTGCTATCTTATTTTCAGATACAAGTGGATTTACAGTAACAAAAGTCAAAAGGACAAAGGTATATTGGTCAAGGAAACAATACAATAAGAGGACATTTCAATATTAAATAATTATGCACCCAAATTAAATATCCCAGATTCATGAAACAGACCTTGATGGGTCTGAGAAACTTATATTCCATAACATCATAACCTTTGGGGACTTTAACAACTCTCCTACAGAGCTGGACATATCTTCTAAACAGAAACTAAGCAAAGATGCAAGACATTTAAATGCAATCCTAAAACAAATGGGCTTAATGGACATATATGGAACACAGCATCCCAAAGCCAAAGAATATATGTTCTTCTTGTCAGCCCATTGAACATTCTCCAGAATATGTCATATCCTAGGAGACAAATCAAACTTCAACAAAATCAGAAGAATTGAATTATAACTTCTCTCTTCTTAGACAAGAAGGTGATAAAGGTAGAACATCAACAGAAATTGTCATCCTCACCCAAAGGCATGGAAACTAAATGACCTTATGGTGAACAACACTTGGGTTAATGAAGAGATAAAGGAATAAATAATTAAGTTCCTTGAACATAATAATGAAGCTTCAAGTTACCAAAACCTGGGGGACACTGTGAAAGCAGTCCTAAGGGGAAAATTTATCACATTTGATTGCCTACATCCAAAAAACAGAAACCAAACACATCAACAATCTAAAGAATCATCATAAGGAAATGGAAAAGGAAGAGATATCTAATGCCAAACCTAGCAGAAGAAAAGAAATAACCAAAATTAAGTCAGAAAGAAGAAAAGTGAAAATAAAAGAATCATTCATAAAATTAGTGAAACAAAATGTTGGTTCTTTGAAAAGATAAAATCAATAAACTGTTGGCCAGATTAACTAGAAATGGAAAATTAAAATCTCTAATAACCTCAGTCAGAAAGGAAAAGGGGGAGATAACAACCAGTACCACAAAGATTCAGGAGATCATCTGTGATTACTACAAAAATCTCTCTACCAAGAAATTTGACAATGTGGGGAAAATGGTTCAATACCTGGAATCATACAACCTTCCTAGATTTAACCAGGAAGAACGAGATCCCTTGAACAGACCTTTACCAAGGCCTAAAACTGATGAAACAATAAAAGGCTCCCAGAAGAAAAAAGCCCTCGACCAGAGGACTTAACACCAGAATTCTACCAAATCTTCAAAGATGAGCTTGTACCTATACTGTAGAACCTATTTCAAAACATTGAGAAGAAAGAACTCCAAAATATTCTATCACCCTGATACTAAAACCAGGAAAGGACCCAACAAAACAGGAGAACTACAGACCAATTTTATTAATGAATATTGATGCAAAAATACTCAATAAAATCTCAGCCAATAGACTATAGGCACACATTTAAAAAATTATATATCACTATCAAGTATACTTCATCCCACAGATGAAGTTTGGTTTATCAAGCAAATCTGTACATGTAACCCACCATATCAATAGAAGCAAAACAAAGAACATATGATCCTTTCACTAGATGCAGAAAAAATTTTTTGATAAAAATTAGCATCTTTATCTAGCAAAAATACTTTTAAAAATAGGCATAGAGTATACAGTTCTTAAACTGATAGAAGCTATTACAAATCCACAGCCAATATCAGTGAATGGAGTAAAACTGAAAGGATTTCCATTTAGAACAGGAACCAGACAAGGATGCCAACTATCACCACTAGCATTCAACATAGTTCTAGAAGTTCTAACCAATGCAATTAAACAAGAGAAGGATATAAAGACATCCAAATGGGGGAGAAGGTGCCAAATTTTTTCTGTTTGCCAATGATATGATTTTATACTTAGAAAACCTTAAAGACTCAATCACAAGACTCCTGGAAATGATAAAAAAAAAATACAGTAATGTCTCAGGTTATAAAATCAGTGTTCACAAATCTATAGCCTTTGTACATGCCCACAACAGTCAAGTTGAGAAGCACATCAAGGACACAACCTTTAACAATAGCCTCAAAGGAAATTAAATATCTGAGAATATAGCTAAGAAAGGAGGTGAAGGATCTTTACAAAGAGAATTATGAAACCCTAAGGAAAGAAATAGTAGAAGACATTAACAAATGGAAGAATACACCGTGCTTTTGGCTGGAAGAATCAGCATTGTGAAAATGTCTATACTTCCAAAGCAAGCCACAGATTCAATGCAATCCCCATTAAAATACCAACACCATACCTTGAAGAACTCAAAAAAATGGGTCTTTGTTTTGGATGGAATCAGAAAAGAACAGAATAGCCAAGGCAATTTTTAGTAATCATATAATTTGAAGGCATCACTCTACCAGACATAAGTCCATGCAGTGACCTAAACAGCATACCATTGGCACAAAAATAGAAGCATTAACATATGCAACTGAATAGAAAAGCTAGAGATGAAACCATCCCCTGATCTTTATAAACTAAACAAAATCATATACTGGGAAAAGAACCCCTATTCAATAAATGGTGCTGAGAGAACTGGATAACCATATGTAAAAGACTGAAACTGGACCCATACCTCTCACCACTTACAAGAATTGGTTCTTGATGGATAAAATATTTAAATGTAAGACTGAAACAATAAAAATCTTAGAAAAGGTGGGAAAAATTCTTGATGATACTGATCTTGGAAAAGATTTTATGAAGAAGACTCTATTGGCAATTGCAACAACAAACAATAATAATAACCTATGAAGCTTCTTCACAGCTAAGGACACAGAAATTAAAGCAAATAGATAACCTTCAGAATGGTAAACGATATTTTCATAGTATGACTCTCACAAAAGGTTGAAAACTAGAATCTACAGAAATCTCTAATCAACAAAAAAGCAAACAGTCCCATCTATCTTTGGTCAAGAGACATGAAAAGAACTGTCTCAAGAAGGCAGAAGAATGGCCAACAAACATATGAAGAATTCTCATTGCCCCTAATCAGAGAAATGCAAATCAAGTCACCCTGAGATAGTGCCAGTGAGAATAGCCCACATCACAAATTTCCAAAGCTGTAGATGCTGGTAAGGTTGTGGAGAGAGGGCAATGTTTTTATGCTGTTGGTGGGACTGCAAACTAATACAGTTTCTTTGGAAAGAAGTATAGAGAATCCTCAAAGAATCCAAAATAGACCTTTTATTTTATTCCACAATCCCATTATTAGGTATCTACCCAGAAGGAAATAAAAAGTCATTTTATCATAAGGACATTTGCCCTAGATTGTTTATTGCAGCTCAATTTACCATTACCAAGATGTGGAAACAACCTAAATGCCTGTCAACTCAGGAATGTATTAATAAACTGTGATATATGTATACCATGGAATACCATTCATCCATAAAAAAGATGGAGACCTTGCCTCTTTTGAATTAACCTGAATGGAGTTGAAACACATTCTTCTTAGTAAAGTATCATGAGAATGGAAAAGTGAGTATCCAGTGTATTCAATACTAATATGAAACCAATAGATAAACAACTACATGCTCACATGACAGAAAAACACAAATAAATCAAAGTGGAAGGGGGAAGAAAGAGGGGAATTTGTGTGCTCCCACCTATTGGGCACAATGTAAGGGTATGCATACCTTCTGGATAAGGTGCATAACTACAACAGGGTTCTTATCTAACAAATGCAAACATTGTAATCTAATGGTTTGTACCCTCATATTAAATTGAAATTAAAAAATAAAAAAATGAAATAAAATTTTAGAAAAAGAAATATAAATACAAAAGTAAAAAATAAATGAATAACTAAATAATAATTTGAAAAATAAAATAAAATTATCTCCCTGAATAGCCAGTAGGAGACAGAGTGTGATTGTTGAGGACATGTGACTGCTTATATGAAGAAATGTTTTAATCAAACTTTTATTATCATTGAGATGCTAATAAATGTAACTTTAATTGCAGGTTCCTCCTATTGGGATTCTCCTAGTTCGACTGGCAATGATAAGACTTGTGCAAGGTCTGGCAATTTGGAAGTTGGTGACAAATATTCATCTGTATCACCATCGATGACCCAGAATCAGTCCATGTCCATAGAATTGGGACAGATAAACGTGGTACATGAAAAAAAGGATATTGGTGCTGTGTTTGTGTCAGAAAATGCTGCTGTCTGGGACCTATGGGAATCTCAGGCACCAGAAAATAAAGAGAGCAAAGAAGGTAATAAAGAAGCAGAGAGAGTTTAGTCCTGGAGAGCCTGTGCTTGGTTTCATAGTACCCTGGTTCTGACTTTCAAAAAATCATTTCATGGCAAAATGTCCTTGGTGTGTATTCCACTTACGGGGCCTGCCACCAAAGAGTACCTTTTGGCATAGCATTTATATTCTTCTTTTAACCAAAGCAACGTGTAAATAACAAAGAGAATGAGGAGAAAGAGTGATTTTGTTTAGGCTACTATTTTATCACAGACTTGAGAGGCACCAGGATCCTGTTTTTTGTTTTGTTTTGTTTTTTGTTTTGTTTTGTTTTTTATGTTTATTAAATTTTATTTTTTAATTAATTAATTTATTTATTTATTTATTTATTTATTGTTAAATCATAGCTGTGTACATTAGTGCAATCGCCTGTACCCATTCTAAGATGCACCATAGATGTGGCCCCACCCATTACCCTCCCTCCACCAAAACCTCTCCCCTCCTTGGCCCTTTCCCCATAGTCTTGTGCTCTTAGAGACTGAGTGGGGAAAGTAGGTAGAGATCTAAAGATTGACCTCAACACAACAGATTCCTTCATTTCTTCTTCTTTTTCTTTTTTTTGAATTCACATTTATTATATCATAGCTGTTTACTGTCTATCACCCTTGTAAACTTGTAAGACAGAGAGCAGGGAAAGAATGTGGGCTTTGGTATCAAGTAGTTTAACTTTTCAAAAATTTCAGGTTAATATACGGGTACCAACAATTAGGTTACGTTGTGTTTGTTGGGTAAATCCAAGTTGTAGTTGAGCCCTTTACCAGGAGATGTGCTCTGTATCCCTACATTGTGCCTGTTAGGTGAGAACTTCAAAACCTGTCCCTTCCCCCTTTGTCCTACTAAATTTGGTTATTTTTTTTATTTCTGTGGACGTGTAATTGTTCAATTACTGCAGCTCTGAATTCGTAAGTATTAGTTATGATTATATGCGGTAATAAAAGAAGCACCTTTTAAAACCATATATTAAATGATTGAAAGAAGCACCTTTTAAAACCATATATTAAATGATTCACTGTCTATGACTTGAAATATTATGAACCAATGAGAAGTGCTTTGCATATATGTCTTCATATATCTCAGCTGTGTCCTCATGGTCTCTCACACTGTGTTAGTGAATAATAGCTCGCTAGTAAAACTGGTTTAAGGAGCACTGTATCGACTAAAAACCAACACCTAAAACTCGATCTTAGTTCTACTAGGACTCCTGGGGCGTTCATCAGCTACGTTCACCATGTGTTCTACTCTGTGTACTAATCCTATTAAGTAGGATTTGAGTGAGGATTTATGTAAGAGCACTCAGACCCCTTAACCAGTCATATGATCAGGTCTATAGGAAGCAATTGTTTTTCAGCCTTATAGTTTGGTTTTCTTCTTTTTTCCCCTGATCTATAAATTCAACACCGTAAATTGTGTAGAGGATTATCACTTATCTCCCACAGTAGTGACAACATGCTGTAAGTCCAGTGTCACTTGCCTATTCAAGTGACTTGTTTGCTTTTGTCTTTGTGAACTTGGTAGACCTGAGGAGGAATTTCAAAATAAAATTTCTAAATGAGTTTCCTCAACACAGAAAGACGTGAAATAGAAATTGCAAGTAGACATGAGCAACTTCAACAGTTCATGTAGATCATTTTATTTCTCATTCAATACCTTTTGTAAAGTAGGAAACAGAGTCTAGTTCTCCAGGGACCTGGATTTATACGTTTATTCATTCAATAAATATTCACTCTTTCCTGTGTACTGATATTTTATATCCCAAAACTCTCTGTTTACATTTCTTCAGTTCAGGGCTTGAATCCTCTTTATTTTACAATATTGCCTTTAATTCACCTCTCTGCATTGATTCATATGCCACTGAAATTCATCCTCCCCGCAGCATTTAGCGAGCTCTCCAATGCAGGTGGAACCATGAACCACTCCTTAAAACATTAAGGTCCAAGCAGCTGCCAGGCATACTTCTACCTTTTCTGCCCCCTAACCCTTTTAACCTTGCTCCCTGACACCTTTGCAACATAAACCTAGCTGATTCTCTACATTCTTTAAACCCAGTGCATAGTGCTTAGCAGGAACTCAATAAATAATGGCCAGGTACAACAAATAAAGACTGTCCAGTGTATGTACTGCTGAAGGGAGCACAATGGATACTGTTTATACCAAGGTGCTTTGAAAGATTGTCACTGGACACTGGAGAAACAAAGGGGATATACATGTAAAGGTATAATTTTCAGTTTGGGTGGGAAAAGATACAGTACAAAAATGGACGAAGTACTTAGTACTTAGGGCAGCTCCCTGGCAGCTATTTCTCTAGGGAATGATAGTCATAATCAGAGAAGACTTCACACAGTAGTCTGAGTCTTAAAGAGGAAAAGAAATTCATCAGAATAGTAGGGGAAAACATTTCAGATATAAAGAACAGGGTATGCATTGAGAAAGGTGTAAAAAGTAACACACATTTGGAAATCATGAATAAAGTACTGTTATCAAGTAGAGAACAGTATCCAGTGTTACTTTCTTGTCATTTTAAAATTTTGTTTTCTTTCTGACAGTTGTGTTCACTTATGCTGAATGGATGCATTTGTGAGTCACTGAGATGTTTGTGCCTTAAAAAAATTCAGATTGATATGTGGATACAAATGATTAGGTTACATAGTTTGCATTTGTTGGGTAAAGTCCAAGTTGTAGTTGAGCCCTTCACCCTGGTGGTGGGCTCTATACCCTTCCAGGGCATGTTAAGGAGAGCCTCCCTCCTGCCCTCTACCTCTTTCCCCCTTCCCCTCTTCCCACTCCCTTCTTCCCCCACTTGAATTTAATTTTGTTTTTCAACCTGGTGATATCCTGTGTGTCCCCAAATACTTGATAAACTTGTTATTAAAGAAGTATTTCTTAAAGAAGTAAATATTCTGGTAAAGGTTAAGCCATAGCCTCAATTAAACTCTCAAATTATAATATGAAAATGTTGTCTTCTATTTTTATGAATATAGCTTTTATCTAACTGTATTCATTATTTCATTTTCACTCAATGTATGGGTTTGTCAGCAGAACAAGAGTTCGAAGTGACTACAGAAGAACTGCAGGAAAAGCTTAAAGGAAATGAAAATAAGCAGACACAGGTATGTAAAATTTAAATTTTAAATTGCTGCTTTAACATTGTTTTTTATTTTGAAAGGTATTATAGTTCAATTGAAATGACCTCTGGAATAACCCTTTAGAATTAATAGTGAGTAATTTAATACTTACTTTATAACTTTCAAAACGTTTAAACTAGTTATTATAGAATTTAAAATATTCATAGAATCTGTAGTAACTTACAGCCTAATCATCATCTTGGAACTGAAACAAACATTTTCCATAATTTGTTTGTTCTTCCAATTTTATACCCTCCTTACATAATAAAGAAGGTAATGTCAAATACTGAATTATATGATTAATAATAGAAAATACAAACAATTTTATAGTCATGCTACTGAGTGGTATTCACATTAAAGAAGTAATCTTTCCCAGTGGCTTAAATGTGAAGTTTTATGTTTCTAGATGTTAATGCCAATTTAAAGATTTATGCCACTTTATGACCACTAATTGAGTTCAGTGTCTATCTCCAGGGCAAGAATGGTTCATAAAATTTACTCTTTGCCTATTAAGAGAATCATACCTTGCAGAATACAATCTTTGGTGTTAGGGTACAAACAATAACTTTATAACTTATTTCAGTGTAGGAAATCAGTAAATATCATGAACATTCTCTTCATCTATTGTCATTAGGGAACATTAGAATATATCTTAAGGTATCTTAAGTAGATAGTCCATCTAGATACATTGTTTTTTTAAGACAGAGTCTTATTCTATCACCCTGGATCGAGTGCCGTGGTATCATCATAGCTCAACAGCCTCAAACTCTTGGTCTCAAGAGATCTTTTGTGCCAGCCTCCTGAATAGCTAGGACAACAGGCACCCACCACTGTGCCTGGCTAGTTTTTCTATTTTTAGTAGAGATGGGACCTCACTCTTTCTCAGGCTGGTCTCAAACTCCTGAGTTTCAGCAATCCACCCACCTTGGCCTCCTAGAGGGCTTGAGTGCTAGGACTGCAGACATGAGCCTCCAAGCCTGGCCCCATCTACATAACCGTATCACATTATGGTATATAATTTGAATTGAAAGTTTAAAATTTGCTTTTCTTTCTGACTGGCAATGATTTAGACGCCTAGTCAATGAAAGCTTACCTACTCTCCACTTAGTAATTTTTAGAAAAAGTACTTATGGGTGCTGTCAGGGATCACTATTTCTAAGGTATGATGAGATAATTTTTTTTTCTAAATGAATGTGCTTTTATAATACCACAAATCATGTGCTGATTAATTTTTATAAATTTAACACGTATTGCAGTGTTTATCAACCTTTTTATGTCAGGGCCCTGACATATGGAACCTATAGTTAAACTTCTGCGGCCCACTTAAATTATGTTGATCAAAGTAAGGAGTAAAGAAAATAATATACTTACGGTGATTTGAACTTCTTTGAAAAATATTTTAATCAATCATCTTTAAAATTTTCATGGCATACCTAAAATCCTCTCATGGCACACTGGTTAAATATCACAGACATAATTGATAAAGTTTAGCCCAATCAAATAAGCTTAAATTTGCTAGTGCATGTGTTTCTATTTTATTTTTTTACATTTCCCCCCTTTTTAATTTTTGTTAAATCATAAATACATAAACCATGTATATATTAATGCATTTATGGGTACAATGTGCTGATTTTATATACAATTTGGAATGCTTACATCAAACTGTTTGACAGAGCTTACTTAATTATTGTGTTAAGACAATTTGACATGTACCCTTGCAATGTGGACCATAGTGTGGTCCCAACATTTATCTTCCTTCCATGTAGCCTCCCCACTCCTCTTCCTTCCCCCTCCTCTTCCCTCCTTCATCCAAGCCAATAGTTGTGTTTTATCTTTCATATGTGTGAGTGACTATAAATTGGTTTCATGGTGTTACTGAGACATTTCATACTCAGATTCAGATACTGAGTACATTGGATACTTTTTCATCCATTCTTGAGATACTTTGCTAAGAAGAATATGTTCCAGCTCCATGTAAACATAAAAGAGGTAAAGTCTTCATATTATTATGGCTGCATAATATTCCATGGTATACATATACCACAATTTGCTAACCCATTCATGGGTTGATGGGCACTTTGGCTGCTTCCATGACTTGGCAATTATGAATTGAGCTTATTAAATAATCTGGTGAAAATATCTTTATTGTCAAATGATTCTTGGTCCTTTGGATACACAGGATCAAATGGCAGGTCTACATTTAGATCCCTGAGTGTTCTCCAAACTTCCTTCCAAAAGGAACATACTAGCTTGCATTCCCAGCAGCAGTGCAGAAGTGTTCCCTTTTTCCACATCCATGCCAACATCTGTAGTTTTGGGGTTTTGTGCTGTGGGCTACTCTTAGTGGAGTTAGATGATATCTCAAAGTGGTTTTGATTTGCATTTCTCTGATGATTAAAGATGATGAGCATATTTTCATGTGTCTGTAAGCCATGTGTCTGTCTTCTTCAGAGAAGCTTCAGACTGTCCAAGTCTCTTGCCCATAATGAAAGGGAATCACTTGTTCTTATTAATAAGTTTGAATTCTCTGTGGATTCTGGTTATCAAACCTTTGTCAGAAACATAACCTATAAATATCTTCTTCCATTCTGAGGGCTGTCTGTTTGCTTTACTTAGTGTGTTCTTCGCTGTGCAGAAGATTTTTAGTTTGATCAGATCCCAGTAATGTATTTTTGGTGTTGCCTCAATTGCCCGGGGGGGGGTGGGGTTGGGGGAGTGTCCTCCTTATAAAATATTCTCCCAGGCCACTTTCTTCAAGTGTTTCCCCTGCATTCTCTCCAAGAATCTTTATAGTTTCATGTCTTAAGTTTAAATCTTTTATCCAGTGAGAGTCAATTTTTGTTAGTGCTGAAAGGTGTGGGTTCAGTTTCAGTCTTCTACAAGTTGCCGGCCAGTTCACCTAGCATCATTTGTTAAATAGCAAATATTTCCCTCAATTTATGTTTTTGATGGGCTTATCAAAGATCAAATGATGTTAAGTGTCTAGGTTCATCTCTTGGTTCTATATTCTGTTGCAAATATCTACCTCTGTATTTTTGTGCTATTTACATGCTGTTTTGATCATTGTAGATTTATATTATAATATGAAGTCTGGTAGCTTGATTCCTCTTGATTTGTTTTTATTTCTGAGTAATGTCTTGGCTATTTGAGGTTTTTTCTGATTCCATATAAAACGAAGTACTATTTTTTCCAGAAGTGTGACAGTGGTGATTTAATAGGGATTGCACTGAATTCATATATTGCTTTGGGTAGCATGGACATTTTAACAATGTTTATTCTTCCCAGCCATGAACATGGTATGTTTTCCCATTTGTTAACATCTTCAGCTATTTCTTTTCTCAGAGTTTCATAGTTCTCTTTATGGAGATCTTTCATGTCATTTGTTAGGTAAATATTTCATCTTCTTTTGGAGTACTGTAAAAGGAATAGAGTCTTTGACTGTTTTTTCCACTTGACTATTGTTGGTTATATATAAAATCATATATATATGATTTGTGTTTATTGATTTTGTATCCTGAGATGCTGCTATGTTCCTTGATCACTTCTAAGAGTATTGATTTTGTATCCTGAGATGCTGCTGTGTTCCTTGATCACTTCTAAGAGTTTTGTAATAGAGTGCCTGGGGTTTTCCAGGTATAAAATCATATCATCTGCAAAGAGTGAAAGTTTTATCTCTTCTGACCCTATTTGGATACCCTTGATCACCTAATGGCTAAGGCTTCCATTACAATGTTAAGAAGCAATGGAAACGCTGGGAAACCTTGCCTTATTCCTGATCTGAGTGGAAATGATTTCAGTTTTTCTCCATTCGATATGATATTGGCTGTAAGTTTGCTGTAGATGGCTTCTATTGGTTAAGAAATGTCTCTTCTATACCATTTTCTTAAGTGTTCTGATCATGAAAAGATGTTAGATATGATCAAAAGCTTTTTCTGCATCAATTGAGAGAATCCTATGGTCTTTGTTTTTTATTTTTTTAATGTAATGTATTATATTTATTGATTTACATATGTTGAACCAACCTTGAGACCCTGGGGTAAAACCAACTTGGTAATGGTGTATAATTTGTTTGATGTGTTGCTGGATTCTGTTTGCTAGGATCTTATTGAATATTTTTGCATGTATATTCATTAAAGATATTGGTCTATAATTTTATTTCCTTGTTGGGTCTTTTCCTGGTTTGGGAATCAGGGTGATATTTGCTTCATAGAATGAGTTGGGAAGGTTTCCTTCTTTTTCTGTTTTGGAAAAGGTTATGTAATATAGATACTAGTTCCTCTTTTAAAGGTTTGGTAGAAATCTGATGTAAAGACATGTGGTCCCAGAATTTTCTTTTTTAGGAGATTTCATATAGTTAATGATATTTCAGTACTTGATATGGGTCTATACAACATTTCCAATTGTTTCTGTCTGAGTCTAGGAAGGTGGCATGCTTGTAAGAATTGTCTATTTCCTTCAGATTTTCATATTTCTGAGAATAGAGTTTTTTATGGTATTCATTAAGGATTTTTTGAATCTGAGGTGTCTATTGTTATTTTGCCTTTGTCATTTCTGATTGATGATATAAGGGATTTGATTTTTCTGTTTCTTGTTAGGTTAGACATGGGTTTATCAATTTTGTTAACCTTTTCAAAAAACCAGCTTTTTGATTGATTCATCTGTTGAAGGATTCTTTTGTTTTTAATTTAATTCTGCACTAATTTTGGTTATTTCTTTTCTTTTTCTGGGTTTGGAGTTGCAATGTTCTCCTTTTCCAGTTGCTTGAGATGGCCCATTATTGTTGACTTCCTCTCTTTCTGTTCTCTTGATTCCTCAAGCAAGAAATTTATAGGCTTGCAGCACTATAAATTTCCCTCCTAGGACTGCCTTTGCAGTATCCCACAGGTTCTGATACTTTGTATCTTCATTATCATTTTGTTCCAAAAAATTGGTTATTTCCTTCTTAATCTCATCTATGAGCCAGCTACCATTCAGCATAAGACTATTTAGTTTTCATGTCTTTCTGGAATATGCAAATTCCTATTGTTACCAAGTTCAACTTTTATTCCGTGATGGTCTGAGAAAATACAAAGAATAATTTCTATTATTTTAAATTTGCTAAGGTTAGACTTGTGATTAATTTTGGAGGATGATCCATGGGCTGATGAGAAGAATTTGTATTCAGTTTTGTTGGGATGAAATGTTATGTAGGTATCTGTTACGTACATTTGTTCTAGGGTCATGTTCAATTCTAAAATTTCTTTGCTTATTTTATTCCTGGAGGATCTATCCAACACTGCCAAAGGGGTGTTAAAATTTCTGACTGTTATGGTGCTGGAAGATATCAAATCATTCATGTCTGTTAGGGTCTTCTTTATAAATTGAGGAGCCTTCTGGTTGGGCACATAAATGTTAATAATCAAAATCTCTTCATGTTGAGTGTTTCCCTTGACAAATAGGTAGTGACCATCCTTATTTTTCATTACCTTTGTTAGTTTAAAACCTATTGTATCTGTGAATAAAATTGCAAGCCCTGCATTTTTTCTGATTTCCATTTGCCTGAATTATAGATGACTATCCCTTCACCCTGAGTCTATTTTTATCCTTTAATGTAAAATGAGATTATTGTATGCAGCAGATATGTGGTCTGAGTTTATGTATCCAGTCAGCCAAACTGTGCCTGTGTAGAGGACAATTTAAACTATTCACCATTAATTGAGAGAATTGATAAGCCTGGTTGTGTTTTAGGTGTCAAATTTTTCAAAAGTCCATTGGACATTTTTAATTCCTTTGAATTCTGTTCAAAAATTTCTGAGTGAGCTTACTTTGGTGGTAGAGTATTGTGCTGGTCATTGTAGAGGATGGGTCTGAGAATATCCTGGAGAGCTGGTTTAGTTATGGCAAATTTCTTCAACATGTGTATTTCATTAAAGTATTTTATTTCTCCATAACAAATGAAGTTCAGTTTATCTGGGTACAAGATACTAGGCTGAAAGTTGTTTTGTTTTATGAGATTGAAGGTCAATGACCATCCTCTTCTTTCTTGATATGTTTCAGCTGAGAGATCTGCAGTTGTTCTAATATTCTTCCCCTTGTAGGTTATGATTTTCTTTTGTCTGGCTGCTTACAGAATTTTCTCATTCATGTTAACGTTGGGAAAATTAATTACAATGTGTCTAGGAGATACTTTATTTGGATTGAGTCATGTTGGGGTTCTGAAACTGTCTGTTTTCTAAATTTAAGTATGTCTTGCCATGCTTGGGAAGTTCTCCTCAATTATATCTTGGAGAAAAGTATTTGTGCCTTTAGCAACATCCTCTTCTTCAGGAATTCCTCCAAGGTGAATGTTTGTTCTTTTGGAGTGGTCCCACAACTCTCTCAGGGAATGATCCATTTTTGATCACTTCTCTACCTCTGAGTGTTTGGGAGCATTCAAGAGCTTTGTCTTCAATATCAGAGATTCTTTCTTCTGCCTGCTCCATTTGTTACTGATGGATTCTACTGTATTTCTCAGATCTTTGAGGGCTGCAGTTTCTTGCCTCAATGTGTCAAAATCTTTGGTGATTTTGTCTTTGAATTCATTTAATTCTTGAGACAACTTTTGAATTACTCCTTGAATTTCTAATTCCAACTTTATTTCCATTCTATTAATCTTATTTGACATCCAAATTCAGGACTCAATTTCTGACATCTCACCCATTTGTTTATAAATAGGATCTTCTGTTGTGTTTCCTTTGTCATTCCTTGGGGGCATTGATCTACTCTGGTTAGTCATGTTGCCAGAGATTTTCAGCTGATTCTGCCTCATGATTATTTTTCACCGTGTTGCTAGAGAAGCTGGTAAGGTGAAATTGGATTGAGGGTGTCTGGATTTGTAATTAGCCAGCCCTTTACCAGAGAGCTAGGACTGGTGACTGTGGCTTTTCCCCTACAGGTTTAGTGCAGTGGCCTGAGGCTCTGGGGACCTGCTTGATGTGATGAAACTAGGTGGTTCTGTCTTGCCTTCAGCTAGTCTCTATCCAATCCTAGTGAATTAGTGGCTTTGGGCTGAAATCTCAGCTGATAATTGCTTTCTTGGAGTCTCAGCTTGCCTCAACAGGAATGACATACACTTACCCGTCTTCTCTCTCAGCTTAGCACCTGACCTTCAGCTTTATTAGGTTGGTTCTGACCATTATTTCTCCCTCTGGACTGGAGCTTCTGTTGAACAGTGGCTCCAGTCAGCCATCATTTGATCCAGCAGTTCTACATTTTGTGAAACAGCATGGGGAAGAAGAAATAACCTGAGTGGAAATGGTGGGAAATGAGAAAAAAAGACAAGAGACAAAAAATAGGATGGGAATGGAATGTCTGATGCAGCCTCTAATTCCAATTTTACTTCCATTCTGTGAATTTTTTTTTTTTTTTGAGACAGAGCCTCAAACTGTTGCCCTGGGTAGAGTGCCAATACATCACAGCTCACAGCAACCTCCAACTCCTGGGCTCAAATGATTCTCTTGCCTCAACCTCTCAAGTAGCTGGAACTACAGGCAACCACCACAATGGCTGGCCATTGTTTGGTTGTATTTGTCATTGTTGTTTGGCAGGCCCTGGCTGGATTCAAACCTTTAAGCTCTGGTGTAGGTGGGTGGCGCCTTAGTTGCTTGAGCTACAGGCGCTGAGCCCATTCTGTCAATCTTATTTACCATCCAAATTCTGAACTCAATTTCTGACATCTCAGCCATTTGTTTATGAATGGGATCTTGTGTGTTTCTCCTTTGTCATTCCTTGGGGGAGTTGATCTACTCTGATTATTCATGTTGCCAGAGATTTTCCACTGATTCTGCCCTATGATTATTTTTTACCGTATTGCTAGAGAAGCAGATAAGGTGAAATTGAATTGAGGGCTTCTGGAGTTATAATTAATCAGCCCTTTACCAAAGAGCTGGGACTAGTGACTGTGGCTTTTCCCTTACAGCTTTACAAAGGTTCCATTCAGTACTGCAGCCTGAGACTCTGTGGACCTGCTTGGTGTGATGGGGCTAGGTGGTTGTGTCTTGCCTTCAGCTAGTCTCTATCCAATTCTAGTGAACAAGCTGTGGAGAAATACAAGCAAGTAAGACACCCTGCCCCCAACAGACAACAACTGGAAGAGGAGAATCAGACCCTCCCACTAATAACACAACCAGGGCACAACCATGGAGTGTCCCTGGGTGATTGTACCAGGTCAATAGTTCCAAACTAACTGTTCCAGTGAGCACAAAAGCAGATCAAGTGGAGAGTTCAAAATGTCTCAAGTAACTAGACAGCAGGGGTCCACTGGCAGTTCAAGTGTGACTCACTCTGGTGCTCCATGGAGTCAGAAAAGCCTGCCCAGCAAAAGAGTTAGTCTGGAGGGCTGGTGCCTCCTTCCCTTCCTTGCACAGGTTTCTGAGCCTCTGCCTGCTTGTGTGGGTTTCCATGCCTCCATCTTCCATTGATTTGCACTTTCACAGACCAGGCCAGATACCCTCTTCCCTGTACCTTCTACACTGCTACTGCCAAGCAATGCCCAATCCTAGCAAAGAACCGGTTTCTGCAGGAATTGGGCTTCTAGACCATGAGGCGAGGGGGGAAGGGTGGACTGGGAGTTCAGAATGGCATGGAAAATATTTGTTCAACTTTCATGCTGTGCAAGAGAATGCCCAGGCTCACAGCAGGGTGTCTCTGGAGAAGGAGTCTCAGCCTGCAGTGACTATCTCCTGTGGGGTGAGACAGGAGGTCTTCAGTTCATCACTTGCTTGTAGAGATCCCACAGCAAGCTAGCCACTCTCTTGGGGGAGGGCATGGACACTCATCTTCTTTGGGATGTTTTTTTTTTGTTTGTTTTTGTTTTTTGTTTGTTTGTTTGTTTGTTTGAGATAGAGTCTCAAGCTATTACCATGAGTACAGTGCCATGGTGTCACAGTTCACAGCAACCTCAAACACTTGGGCATAAGTGATTCTCTTGCCTCAGCCTCCCAAGTAGCTGGGATTACAGGTGCCTGCCATAACACCTAGTTATTTTTTGGTTGCACTTGTCATTGTTGTTTATCTGGCCTAGCCAGGTTCAAACTCACCACCCTCAGTGAATGTGGCTGGCACTGTAACCACTGTGCTACGAGTGCTGAGCCTTGGGATGGATTTTGTACCTTAAATTTGCTTCCTTAGAGTCGCAGCTTGCCTCAGCAGAGATGACATGTAGTTATCAATCTTCTCACTCAGCTCAGCTCCTGATCTTCAGCTTTATTGGGTTCTTTTTGGCCCATATCTCACCCTCTAGATGGAAGCTTCTATTGAAAGCTGGCTCCAGTTTGCCATCTTCCCCCTCCCTCTTTTTCTCCTATTTTAGGCTAAAGGAAATCATCTTTCACTTCTTAATTATAACCTAGTGATTGGGGGACTAACTCAATGTAGACTAAGATGTTTAACAGTTACATTTCAATTACTTTCTGATTTTTCTTTGTGCATCCTTGATTTGTTAAGGTTAAAGTTATTTCAAAAGCACACACCTGACAGAAAAGATATCTGAGGAAAAAAAAGCAAATTATTTGTCCACATTTACATATACAAAATATGTCTCCAGTGCCAGAAATGAATGAGGATCATGGTAGAGAGGATGGGTATAAACATTCAGGACTGTCTTGGGTGCACATGTATGCTGAAATGTACATCAATTGTGGTAAGTTGGATGTGAAAAAGAATTCAGAACTCATAACAAATGAGTTAAAGCAGAGGCTGGTTAACATTAGTGAATCATACAAAAGTACTGTTTGCCTTGAGGAAGAGACACTACATTAGAACTCTAAGAGAAGATTTGACAAATAACATACCCAATTTTGAGGAAAATAATGTGACTGAGGTGTCTGCCCCTGTGGTCATCAGGATACTTCTTGATCAAAAAGATCCCAGTCTTCAAAATGTCTTTTCATTTCGTCATACTCTGACTCCTCTGAATATGCTTGCCAATTCTCAGTTTTATTTAAGTGAAGATAAATTATGTCATGAAAATGATGACAAATGAGATAATGATCATATTTTTAACATAGATAAGGAGAATTTTCACCTTGATGTAAAAAATAAAAATTCAAGGGACCCTGAAATACAGTTGAAATGAAAGACAATTGAGAGTTCGATAAATAAAAGTCAAAAAATATGACTCAAATGACCACTAACTGGACTTTACACAGTAGAAATATGCCTCAATCCAGCGATCCAAAAAGCCTTTCTAATTTGAGACCTCCCCATAGCAAAGAAATGAAGCCCATGGTTCCAGCTGAGAAGCACAATGTATCTGCTTTTACAGATGCTTACAAGAAAAGAAAACCAATACAGGGCTTGTACCAGAAGCCATTATATGATAAAGTCAATGCTAAGAGCTATGAAAGTGTGGAACCTGACTTTGAAAATGTGAGTTACTCACCACATTGTGACAGAACACCAGAACTATCTTGAAAAGAAGCATCACAGCAAGACATACCAGAGTTTAAGAATGAGAAAGCATGTTCCAAATAGAGTTCCTGGTTGTGAAGAAAGGAAAAGTTCATCTTATAGTAGAGATAGGGGTTCACTTGCTGCTACTCTTTCTTTATTCTCATGTTTAATGACTTATCTGTTTTGATTTTCTACTTATGAAAAGCTCATGTGTAAAATGGAGTAGTCCATGTGTGTGATTATATGTAGAAATAGATTATTTCTGCTGTGTAAGTGAGAGGAGTTCAGGACAAGTTTATTTCTTCATCAACCTAAGTCTATCAAATCTTCCAAGTGGCATAAAGACTTGGAAATTACTAATAATTCAGCCATATTCTATGTGACCTTGTGAACCAGGATAAGCATAAATGAAATTGATAAAAATAGACAATAAGCCATAAGGTTTTCCCCTTGACTGAAAGATGAATTGTATCCATTGAAGCAATAAAATGGGAATATAATGGGAAGGAAGCAGTGACCAAGATACACAAATGTATCTCACCTTGAGAGCTGCAACAAATATGGCCAACCCAGTGAATCTCTTCAGTGTACTTTTATGTGTGCAAATTCATCTGTTTAACTCAAATTGTTGGAGCTTATAATTCCATCATGACTAATTTAAATATTTTTGATAATAAAACACATATTTTCAAATATTTATTTTAAAATTACCATTCTCAAATATTTCTGTTAAATTGGAACTTTATATTCTGTTGTCTAATAAAGTGTGATCATGTTTGACACACTTTACCTGAGCTGCAGTGGACATTTCCAGGGCAGCTGACCCAGATCTTCTGAGTCCCTCACCACCTCCTGTGGAAGCTTCATCTAACTGTGCAGCTTTCTCCCTTTGTCTCATAACCATGTCCACCAATAAGAATGCTAATTCACCAGCTGCCCAACTTAACAGGTTCAAGAACAAGGGAAAAGACAGTACAGAAATGAGGTGATGCTGAATAGAAGTTAATGTGGAGTTGAGGAAAGCTAAGAAAGATGACCAAATGCTAAAAAACAAGAAATGTAAACTCATTTCCCAATGATGCTACTTCTCCACTGCAGGAAAACTGAAACAACCAGGGTACTATAAATTAGTCTGTGGATGACATTGTCAAAGGTATAAATAGCACCAATATAGAAAACCAGCTCCAAGCTACTCAAGCTGTCAGGAAACTACTTTCTGGAGAAAAACAGCCTCCCATTCGACAATGTAATCTCAGCCAGTTTGATCCCAAAGTTTGTGTCCTTCTTGGGTAGAACTGATTGTAGTCCCATTCAGTTTGAATCTGCTTGGGCACTAACTAACATTGCTTCTGGGACATCAGAACAGACTAAGACTGTGGTAGATGGAGGTGCTACTCCAGCATTCATTTTTCTGTTGGCATCTCCCCATGCTTATACCAGTGAATAAGCTGTGTGGGCTCTAGGAAACATTGCAGGTGATGGTTCAGTTTTCTGCAACTTGGTTATTAAGGATGGTGCAGTTGACCCACTGTTAGCTCTTCTAGCTATTCCTGATATGTCATCTTTATCATGTGGTTACTTACGTAATCTTATCTGGACACTTTTAAACCTTTGTTGCAATAAGAATCCTGCACCTCCATTAGATGCTGTGGAACAGATTCTTCCTACTTTAGTGCG
>CAUYPK010010411.1:0-15839 GCA_963574355.1 Loris lydekkerianus
TATGCAGCCTTAAAGAAAGATGGAGACTTTACCTCTTTCATGTTTAAATGGATGGAGCTGGAACATATTCTTCTTAGCAAAGTATCTCTCAGGAATGGAAGAAAAAGTATCCAATGTACTCAGCCCTACTATGAAGCTAAACTATAGCTTTCACATGAAGGCTATAACCCAAATATAGCACAAGACTATGGGGAAAGGGCCAAGGAAGGGAAAGGGAGGGGGGAGGTTAGGGTGGAGGAAGAGTAATGGGTGGGGCCACACCTATGGTGCATCTTAGAATGGGTACAGGAGAAATTTACTAAAGGCAG
The DNA here is from genome assembly GCA_963574355.1 of Loris lydekkerianus. Lineage (NCBI taxonomy): Eukaryota > Metazoa > Chordata > Mammalia > Primates > Lorisidae > Loris > Loris lydekkerianus. The sequence goes on from CAUYPK010010411.1 coordinate 309, forward strand.
AATACAAATGTCTACATACAATAACTAAGAAAATGCCATTAAGGCTACATTGAACAGTTTGATGAGAATATTTCAGATTGTATATGAAACCAGCACATTGTAACCGTTGATTGCACTAATGTACACAGCTATGATTTAACAATAAAAAAAAGAAAATCCAATAGCAATGATCTGTTATAATCTAAAAACAAAAACAAAAATATGGACAAAGGGGCAGTGCCTGTGGCTCAACGGAGTAGGGCACCGGCCCCATATGCTGGGGAACCTGCCCCAGATGTGGCAGGTTAAAACCTAGCCCCAGCCAAAATGTGCAAAAAAAAAAAAAAAAAAAGCAGATAAAGGACATGAATTGACATTTTTCCAAAGAAGATACACTAATGGCCAATATAAATGGCAATAAGCAATGAAAAGATACTCAACATCACTTATCATCAGAGAAATGCAAATCAAAACAACAACAGGCATTTATAGTTATATCCATTAGGATGACTGTAAGTCAAAACAAAAACAAAAAACTGAAATGAAAGATGTTGGCAAGAATACGGAGAAACTGGGACCTGTAGGCATTACTAGTGGGGATATAACATGGCCCAGCTGCTGTGGAAAACTGTGTGGTGGTGCCTCAAAAAATTTCACCTGGGATTACCATATGATTGACAGACCAAATTTATGTCACTCTACTCTCAGTCCTCTTTATAACTGGACATCGTCTGTGGGGCCTGTCTTAGGCCTGCCTGCTCCAGTTGTGGCAAGAATCCTGCTAAATGGCTTAGAGAGAATCCCTCACCCTAGATATCTGATCCCTTTTGATATCTGATCAAGTTCCTCATCTTCTGCCCTTGGTACCTGAGCACCCTGGTCTGCCTTCATCAAGAATCCTGTCGGTCAGTTTAGCAAGAAGCTTCCAGCTTTGAAGTCCCCTCTTAGTCATGTTACATCTGTTACTAGCTCGGTCATTGGGCAGATGAGCTATAAATACCCACCTGTTTTTGGTGTCTTCTCTCTCTTCTACTATGATAATTTTGACGCCCTGAATAAACTTTCCCTAACCATTTTAACAAATGTCAGAATATTTTTTTCTTTGAAATGGTTTAGCAATTCCTCTTCTGGGTATCAGTTCAAGGAACTGCAGGTGCGACTTAAACAGAGACACGCACACTGATGTGCTTAGAAGAATTAGCCACAATAGTCAAAAAGTAGAAACAACCAGAATGTCCCCGGAAGGATGAACCATAAGCAAAACATGGTATTAATATACAATAACACAGCATTCAGCTTTCAAAAGGAAGAAAATCGTAACACATACTCCAGGCTGAATGAACCTTGAAAACATTACACTAAGTCAAAAGCCAGTCACAAAAGGACAAATACTTTAGGATTCTGCTTATGTGAGGTACCTAGATTACTTAAATTGATAAAGACAAGGATGGTGTTGATAGTTGCCAGGGTCTGGGTGCAGGGGAAGATGGGAAGTTATTTTAAAGGAGTTTAAAGTTTCAGTTTGAAGAGTGAAAGATGAAAATGGTTCTGGAAATGGATGGTGGTGATAGTTGTGCAATAAAGAAAAATGGTTAGAATGGAGACCTTCTATTAATATTTGATCTGCAATCCCATTATTACATATCTATCCAGAAGATTTATTTTATCTTGCACTAGAACATTTGATGCAGCTCAATTCACAATTGCCAAGATGTGGAAGCAGCCCAAGTGCCCATCAACATGTGAATGGATTAATAAACTATGGTATATTTACACCATGGAATACTATTTGACCATGAAAAAGATGGAGACTTTACCTCTTTTATATTTTCCTGGATGGAGTTGAAGCACATTCTTCTCAGTAAAGTATCAGAAGAATGGAAAAGTATCCAATGTACTTAATACTAATATGAAACCAATAGAAAAACAACTATATACTCATAAAAGGGAAAAACACAAGCATTAAGAGGTGGGAGGAAAGGGGAAGAGTGGGAAGGTGGGATGATCTCTCACTTAACGTGCACAATGTAAGGGTCTGAGGAAATCCCTAGATGAAGGGCTTGCCTAAAACTTGAACTTTGCCTAAGGAATGCAGACAATGTATCTTAACCCTTTGTACCCTCACATTAATATGAAATAAAAAAAAAATACAAACTGAAAAAACATATGGTTAAAATGGTAAATTTTTTCTCTTTTTGAGACAGAGTCTTGCTCTGTCATCCTGAGCAGCGTGCCGTAGAGTCGGCCTAGTTCATGGCAACTTCACTCTCTTGGGCTCAAGCAATCCTTTTGCCTCAGTCTCCTGAGTAGCTGGAACTAAGGCACTTGCCACAATGCCTGGATAAATTAGTTAATTTTGTTATGTAAACATTACCACAATAAAAACATGGCTGAAATTGTCAACTATAAAACTGTAATTCTCAACACATTGAGCATCTTTTTCAGTTCATGACATCATGATACTGTTCCAACTTATTTGTTATGTGTTCCTCATTCAGGGGATGCTGTGGCCTAAGTAGAAAAAATGAACATTTGGTCCAAGTTCTCTTCCAGGCATCTCTTGCCTTTCATTGATTACAAAAAGATTTCCTTTAAGTTTAATCCTTTATTCATGTATTACTGATAAACATTGTAGAGCTCAGTGGAACTCAAACTAGAACTCTTTTGTTGCAATGTTTGAATATTTGAAATTTTCTTGAAAGAGTATAAAAGCCCCTCTGTAAAAACAATTTTAAAGAACATTTGAATTGCAGTGTTCGAATATTTGAAATTTTCTTAAAAGAGTATAAAAGCCACCCTGTTTGTAAAAAGAACTTTAAAGAACATTTGACTCCAGGAATAATTACTGTGACTGTACAAAAAAGGGCTGTATTTGACCTGAAAATACAGGGAATCTGTTTAGAGAAACAAATTCAAGAAGATAGCTAATTCATCTGTTCTAAGAAGGACTCACTTATTCCAGGGAGAGGCTCTTTATGATCTTATTCACTTTACTAAGACTCTCATTAGAAAGAGTCTGTTCTGTATCTTAATAATACTACTCCTGGCTGAAAGTGCACCTGCTTACCCATTTTCTTTTTATAAAATCTATGGCTTCTGATCTTTCCTACTTGCAAACTAATACAGTCTGTTCCTATAAAGCACGTTTTTGTAAAAGACATTTGCTCCTGTCAGAGGAATCGTGCTTTTTAAAAGAAGTCAAGTTCTTTCTATTTGTGATTTCCACTAACATATTACATTTTTGAAGTAAGCAGAGGTAAGCTTTCTCTCAAAGAGAATCATTGCCAAAATTTGAAAAGCTAGAGGCAAAGAAAAGCTTGAATCCTAGAAGAGCCTTGGTGGGTGCTGGCCGAGTGGCTGTGCTGCCCGCGTAGTTAGTTCCTCGGTCAATGAAGACAGCACATAGAGAATATCCCCAAACATTTATTCTTGTGGTTTAAAAATTTAAAACATGGCAATAAAGACATCTATACCCTGTGTCAGATTCTTATTTGGAGAAATCCTTATGTATTAAAAATGAAGGCCTCTTTGGAGAAATCATGAACCTAAGGTAAAAGGCTTCCAAGGTGTGACTGCCACTGGAGAGTCCACTGTGCTGACATTTTTATTGTGATTTTAATGTTTGTTAGTGCTCTGCTTACAAAGAAGAATATGAGTTTTTAGTGGTCTGCCTTTAGCCCAGTGTTTTTTTCTTTTTCAATAAGCCCTGTTGGTACCTCTTTTTGCAGAAATTTAGGGCATTCTGGAACAGATACATGTGTTATGGCAAAAACATCCAGCACCTACCAGTTTTTGGAGAGGATTCTCAACATTACATAAATTATCCCTTTTCATCCCTGGTTAAAGCTTTTTAAGTTCAGTATGATTGTGCTCATTTTTTAGAACGGTTGTAAGAATAGTACAAAGAACTCCCAGATATTCTTCAATTTCCCCAAAAGGTAACAATTCATTCTCCTCACCTTTATCATTCTCTTTCTCTAAGTTTTTCTGAGTAAGTTGCAGACATGCCACTCTGTTACCTCTAAATATGTCACAGTATATCTCCTAAAAAACAAAGACACTCTCTTATAAAATTATAGCATAGTTATTAAATCAGAAAAGTAACTTCAGCAAGACAATACTGTTTCCTTCAGAGTCCCTGAAAATATTCCATGCATCAGGAGAACAGCACTTAGAAAAGCATTGGTCATCATGTTTCTCTAAGTTCCTTCACCCAGAAAGGGTTGAGCTCAAGCAATCCTCTTCCATCTCAGCCTTCCAGAGAGCTAGGATTATAGCTGTGAATCACTGTGCTCAGCCAAGTCCACTATTTCAAAGATAACGTTTTGGCTCATTTGTGGGTCATGATCGGTGAACTGAAAAAGGAAAAGGAAACGTAATGAACAATATCTCCAGGTGTCACATGTAATAAATGTAAATATCAATGAGAAACTTGTGTGTACGCATGTGTATGTACACATAAATGAATGTATATGTTTATAGCATACCGTATAATAAGGAAACATAGTTTATTTACCATGAAATAATTAAGAAAGCTTGAAAGCCACCGCTTTAACCAGTTTTATTTTTAATCTTACTTTTCGCTGTTATTTCCTACAGGAAACAGACATGAAATATTTCATTCATTATTTTTTTTCCTGCCCACACATACTACATATTTCTAGGATTCTTTTCTTTTTTTTTTTCTTTTCCATTTTTTTTTTTTATTGTTAAATCATAGCTGTGTACATTAGTACAATCCCCTGTACCCATTCTAAGATGCACCATAGATGTGGCCCCACCCATTACCCTCCCTCTACCAAAACCTCCCCTCTCCCTTCCCCTTCCTTGGCCCTTTCCCCATAGTCTTGTACTAGAGTTGGGTTATAGCCTTCATGTGAAAGCTATAATTTAGCTTCATAGTAGGGCTGAGTACATTGGATACTTTTTCTTCCATTCCTGAGATACTTTGCTAAGAAGAATATGTTCCAGCTCCTTTATTATTTTATAACACTAGCCAGAAAAATTTGAAGTGATATACATGTTCAATCATATCTGCATAGTGTGTAAGCCATTCTTATATTTATCTATTACCACTAGAACAGCATAACCTGACTTATTCTTATAAGACATAATTATTATCATAAGATAAAATGGAGAAATTAATCTTTGTCCATTAATACAATGAATTAATACACTGAGAAAACTCCCAAAGTACTACTACACATATTTTACAACATGGAAGAAAGTTGAGGACATTTTGCTAAATGAAATATATGCTAGGAACAGAAATAACAAGTATTGCCTGGCTATACTCACATGAGGTTCCTAAAGCAGTCAGACTCTTGGGAAGTAGATGGTGGTTGCTAGGGAATGAAGGGAGGTGAAAAAGGGGAGTTGTTTAATGAGTATAGAGTTTCAGTTTTACATGATGAAAAGGTTAATATGACTGTATTGTCCATTTAAAGATGATTCAGATGATAATTTTTATGTTGTATGTTATCACAATAAAAGATTTTGATTTATGTAATTTTATCTCAACTTTTTAAGAAAGGACATAATGGTTTGAAGAAAAATAACATTTTATTATGGGATTTATAATATGCACATATATATATAAGAGCTGTTGCATAAAGGATGGGTGATACGGACCCACATGCTGCAAGATTCCTGCACTTTACATGGGATGGTACATTGTTCGCTGACAGATGATTGTGAAAGTTTGAGGATGTCTATTACAATAGGGCAATCATTAACAGAGTAGTCACTAATAAATCAATGCAAGGAGCATAATTTTAAAAATCAATAGACACAGAAAGTTTGAAATAAATGGATGAAAAAATATATGCCATACCAACAGTAAATATTGAAGGTTTGAATGGGCATATTAATATCAGATGAAATAAATTTGTAAAAGATATGTTACTAGACATAAAGAAGAACGCTTCGTAATGATGAGTGGGGGATTTTTGTGTTTACTAAACATAAACTATTTTATACATAGTGTGAATAGCACTATCAACCCCGTTGACATGATGGTTAATCGAAGAACCACACACCCAACAACAGCAGATTATACATTTTTTTATTTCAAGTATATATGGTACATTTGCAACAATAGTCCATATTCTAGGGCATAAAATTTTTTTAATAAATTTAAAAATCTAAAATCATATAGAGCATGCTCTTTGAGCATAGTTGTATTAGGTTAGAAACCAGTAACAATATACTAATTTTATTCAATCATATCTGCATAGTAGGTAAGCCATACTATGTTAACCCCCCAAATTTTGTTAAGTAAACAAAATATTTCTAAATAATTATTGGATGAAAGACTATATTACCAGGGAGACTGGAAACTATTTGGAATTGAATTTAAAAATACACATAAGGCGGCGCCTGTGGCTCAAAGGGGTGGGGCGCTGGCTCCATATGCCGGAGGTGGCGGATTCAAGCTCAGCTCCGGCCAAAAATTGCAAAACAACAGCAACAACAACAAAACCAAACACATGAGAAGTTGGGATATAGTTAATGCAGTGTTTAAAGGAAATTTTGTAGCTTAAATGCTGATATTAGATAAGATATCATCAAATAAAGGATCTAGGTTTCTATCTTGGGCTATTAAAAAATAGAAATTAAACCCAAAAGAAGCAGAAGGAAGAAAATAATAATGATAAAATAGAAATCAATATTATAGAAACTGGAGAACTAGTAGAGAAAAATTAACTTAAGCAAACGCAGTACTTTGAAGAGACTGATAAAGGTGATAAACATTTAGCCAGCCTAATCCAGAAAAACAAAGAAGACTAAAGATTTCCAGCATAAGAAATGAAAGAGGGGACATCAATGAAGATCCTACAGACATGAAGCAACCTTAAGGGCGTATCATAAACAACACTGTGTCATTAAATTAGACAGAATGCAGAGAAGGAACAAATTGATTGAAAGTCAGGTGAAGGGATAGATAATACATACAAGTAACTGTGTAACTATTAAAGAAATTGAATTTTCATTGAAAATGTTTCCACAAAGAAACTTGAGGTCAAGTTGGGTTCACAAGTTAATTCTGTCACATGCTGAAAAAAGAAATATTTATACTCTACATACAGTCTTAGAAAACAGTGGAAAAGGGATTACTTCCCAATCCCCTTAGGAGGATTTTATCATCATGAATCCAAAATCTGATGAACGTATTAAAAGAAAACACAGATTAATAGTCCTCATGTTATTAAAATCCTTAATAACATAAAGTAAAATGTTAACAAATTGACTCTGAGGACATATAAACAGGGTAATATATCCTAATAAAGTAGGATTTCTCTTATGAATGCGTACTTGTTTTAATATCTGAACAGCAAAAATATAATTCACCATATTAATAGAAAAAAGGGGAAAAATCTATATGACCTCTTAAAAACAGAGAGAAAGAGCATTTGAAAAAATTTAATACTCTTTCATGATACAAAATTTTAGAAAAGAAAAAAATGTACTCATTATATTCAAGGCATCTGCAAAACATACAGCTGATGTCATTTCAATATTGAAGAGCTTACTGCCTTTTTAGCTCAGATCAAGAATAAGGCAAGCATTTATATGATCCCCATTTGTGTTTAATATTATGCTAAAGTTATGGCTGGAATAATAAGGCAATAAACAGAAATAACAAACATTAGAAGAAATGAATAAATATTTGTACACAATTTATTTGGACACAATTATGTGTGTGAAAAACATTAAAGAACATACAAAAAAGTAATAGAGCTAATAAGTGAGTTTCTCAGAGTCTCAGAATTTAAGGTCAATGTATAAAATCAACCATATTTATATTAGGAAAGAGTAATTAGAAAGTGAAATTAAAAACAACTCCAATTGTAATAGTATAAAAAACTAATACATTTAATAAAAGATGTTCAAGATCTCCATGAAGACAACATTGCAAAAGGAAATTAAAGAAGAATGAATAGAGAGTTCTTGCACTGGAAAATTAGTATTGTTACAATAACAACCCTTTCCAAATTAATCTAATTACAATCTTAACAGGCTTTTTTTTTTTTTTTAAAGAAAACTGACAAACTTATTTAAAAATTTATATGAAAAGACCTAGTATAGTGAAAAAAATTTTGAAGAGGAAGAACAAAATTGGGGGAATGATTCTGCTTTATTTTAGGACTTACTAAAAAGCTACAATAATTGAGAATAGAATATATAGATCAAAGGGAAAAGACAGAGTCCAAAAAGTAACCCATCTATTCATGGAAAATCGATTTTGACAATGATACAAAGGCAATTCAATGGAAGAAAAAGACACTGTTTTTAACAAATAGTGCTGGAATACCTCAATACATAATATGGAAAAAAAACAAAAACAAAGACAAAAAAAACCCAACTTCAGCCTGTATCTCACACCATTTACCAAAAATGATATTAAGATGGATCATTATTCTAAGTAGAAGAGCTAGAGCTTTAAATTTCTAGAATAAACTACAGGAGATGTTGTTGTATGATGTAAGGCAAAGATTTCCTGGACATAAATTATCAGAGAAAAAAAATAAAAAGTGGACTTGGGCGGTGCCTTTGGCTCAAAGGGGTAGGGCATCAGCGCCATAAGCTGGAGGTGGTAGGTTTAGACCCAGCACCGGCCAAAAACTGCAAAAAAAAAAAAAAGTGGACTTCATCAAGAGTAGTCTTATGGCTAAACTTGCCTCTGAAGTGAAAAAACTGAGTTTTCCTTCCCATGCAACTGACAAGCCCAGGAGGAAAGACCTAGCTCTGAAAGTCAGGAGTTTCCTAATAACACAGCCTACACGAAGCACTGAAGAGTGGACTTCTCTTGTTGACCAGTCTGGTCAAAACACACTCAGTGTCTTGTCAGTTTAAGACACTTTTAATTGCAGGAAAAGAGCCAAGGCTCACTAGGCAGTGAGAAAAGATTGGAATATGGAAAGGGACTTGTGTGAAAGGGAGAATGTTGTGAAGCAGTTGGTTTACCACATGGCTCTGTTTCTGTTGTGGGCCCTTCTAACAAACACATTTTTTTTTTTTAAGTATGATTCCAGGTTTTCAATTGAAAAATTCTGGAAATGGTAATAATTTCTGGTCATTTCAGCGGAACAGTTTCATGTACTTTTTTGCCCCTTCTTGGTTGGTCTCCAAAGTGAATGCTTCAGACGGGTTTTGCAACTGTTGGTGGTGATTTAAAATTAAGTGATGGCAGCACCAGCTCACTGGGGCAGAACTTGAGAAAATGCCAGAGGTCTTATCAACATTGGGAAGCCCATAGCTGTAAATGTGACTGTCCAGTCCATGGGCCACTCCAGGCTCAGCTCCTTACGGGGGCATGTGTGGGGAGGCAGCAGGGCACTTAAGAGCATGAGCTGTGCAGTTCTGTGTGCAAATGAAATTACACAGCTAAGTGTGGGCATGCAGAGCCGTCAGGACGGACTCTCAGGATAGGCAGAGTGAGGACAGGATAGCTGGCTCTGAGCAGAGGGTATCTGTAGTTCCAGTCTTGGGAGGATCTGTGTTAAGAGCAGAGATGATTCTCTAAATAACTTTCCAGGCTTTGGGCCAGGATACTGGTAATTATAGGAAGCCTTGGCCTTGACTGTGGATGGAATTTGAACTGGTACTGGTGCCAGGCTGATCCATGTGGCTTTATACTGCCCTCTTATTAATGAGGCGTGGTGGGGAGAGGGAGTCCTGTGAGGCCAGGCCACCCATTTAATTGGAGTTGAATTTAGTTTGAGTTTACTTAGATGCATTGAAGGTTTTCATTTTCTTCTTTGGGGTGGGATTGCAGATTCACGTCTTGACTAGAATTGCTGCCTCAGCATAATAGTCTTTTACCACTGTGACAGATTTAGCTCTCATTCTCGATTCATTCCTGCAAACTTCTCTGCCTTTGGTGTTAACTTTTGCTTCCTGACACATATCTTTTTCCAAAATGTTTCAATCAGATGTTATAATTCCCTCTGAGGTCCCCAAAGTCCTCTAGCACAGGTGGAAAACACATGAAATAATAGATTAGTGGAAAGATGAACTTCGAAATTTGGAAGTAAAAGACTTCCATAGGAGACATTGATGGGCTAATTTATTGCTATGTGATTTTTGGCAAGTCATATGCATGTGCCCTGACTTTATTATCTGTAAAATGGGAAAATGAAAACATCATTGGAGCTTTGGGACTCCAACTATTAATACTTAACTTTAGTGCTCAGACTGGAAATAAAGACCTCTTTGCATGTTATTGAAAAGCTGCTCTGGCTTGGCACCCGTAGCTCAGTGGTTAGGGCACTGGGACTGGTGGGTTCAAACCCAGCCCAGTCCTGCTGAACAACAATGACAACTGCAACAACAAAATAGCTGGTCGTTGTGGCAGGTGCCTGTCGTCCCAGTTACTTGGGAGGGTGAAGCAAGAGAATCGTTTAAGCCCAAGAGTTTGAGGTTGCTGTGGGCTGTACCACCACAGCACTCTGCTGAGGGTGACACAGTGTGACTCTGTCTCAAAAAACAAACAAACAAACCCCCAAACCAAAAACAACAACAAAAAGAAAAGTTGCTCTGACTCCCATGCTTAGATATTAACTGTTTAGTAATGGCTAATGGCTAGTGGTCTTTCATTATCTGTCTGCCAGACAACTTAGCACTGAGGAGTCTCCAAAGGTATTCTTTTCAAAGATTTTTTTTTTTTTTTTTTTTTTTTTTTTTTTTTGAGACAGAGTTCACTTTGTCACCCTTGGTAGACTGCTGGGGCATCACAGCTCACAGAAATCTCAAACTCTTGGGCTTAAGCAATTCTCTTGCCTCAGCCTCCCAAGTACTGGGACTACAGGCGCTTGCCACAAGGTCTGGTTATTTTCTTGTTGCAGTTTTCATTGTTGTTTAGCAGGCCTGGGCCGGGTTCAAACCCACCAGCGTTCGTGCATGTGGCCGGCACCCTATTCATTGACCTACAGCGCTGAGCCTATTTTCAAAGATTTTAACCCATGTACCTACAACAGTGTTCCTTTTTAAAGTCCTAGGTTGCCACCACTGAAATCTTTAGCAATTGAGCAATCACTGTATGACGGGCACTATTCATGCCTACTCTACCAATCAGGACTGTAATATCCTCATCCACCAGAAAATCCATTGAATCAGTCTCTAGTCCGTATCTTACTTCATTTTTTGGTGGGACTACATGTTACCACATGCATTGGTCCATGTCCTCTGAGAAGCGGACGCCAAAACAAGGTTAGACATCTAATACCTGTCAGGGAAATAGGGAGGAAGTGAAAAGAAACTGGGAGAGCCAGCCTGATGGCAATGCTGATGGCAAGGTTGACAGAGAGTTCTTGAGCCAAATTCCATAGGAGGAATCTCACATGTGGCAGAAATAGGCCTGCTTTGGTATCTCCCTGTTCCTTTCAGTCACTGGTGAGGCATAACCTGTATGAAGCATGGCCTCAGTGCAAATGTGGTAAAGCACAGTAATTGATTTCAGAGTGCAGCCACAAAGGTCATCAGTTCTTCACACTTCCTGAAGTAGTCCATCAGAGAAATGTATTTTTCATGGAGCTTACATATAAAGCACTAATGTTTATTTCATTTATAAAATTCCTTAAAATATAATTTGTCATTTGAAGCAAAAATTAGAACCACATATTATGAGGTTCATAACATGGTGAAATAAAATATGTAACAACTATGCTACAAAAGATGGAAAAGGAAATGAAAGTGTAGTCTCTTAAGGTTCTTTATATCGTGCATGAAGTGTTAAAATATTAATTCAAGATAGATTTTGATAAAATAAAGTTGCATATTGTCAATGTTATTGGCAACCATTAATAACGTGAGATCCAGTTAATAAGTCAACACATGAGATGAAAGAGAATACTAAAAAGTACTCAAATAATCCAAAAGAAGGCAGGAAAAAAGGGGAGAAAAGTAATAAAGACCAGACCAGATGGGATGAGTAGAAAACAAATAGCGAGAGTGTAGGCTTAACTCAATAATTACACTGAATATAAATAGTCTAAACATGCCAATTAAGATACAAAAAAAGTTACACTGGATAAAAAAAAAATCAAAACCTAACTATATGCAGTTTAAATAAATCATGCCTTAAATATAAAAAGATTTTATTTTTAAAGAAAGGATGGGAAAAGATATACCATACAAGAACTAAATCATAGGAAATCTGGAATAGCTGTATTAATTTCTGACATAGTAGACTTCAGGTTCAGAATATTAACAAAGATCCTTAGAGATACTCTAAACACATAGCAATCCTAAATATGTACCCAACTAATAACACAACTTCAAATACATAAAGCAAATATTGACAGAATTGAAAAAAGATACAGAAAAATTCACAAGTCAAGTAGGAGATTTCAATATTCCTCTTTTATTAAATAGTAATTGATAGAAAAAGTAGGCAGAAAATTATTATGGAGATAGAAGATGTAGGGATCAGGGAAACTTGCTCTTCCATCTTCACCATGCTCCCTAAAGTTCACAGAAAGATCAACTCACAATTAAGGGAGATTAATACGAGAAATGTTTATTTCCAAATGTGTTTATTTTCCACGTGCATGGATGGCACCCATACCTCAGTGGGTAAGGTGCTGGCCACATACACTGAGGCTGGTGGGAACCGAGCCCAGGCCAGCTAAAACAACGACAACTGCAACAACAGGTGGCGGGCGCCTGTAGCAGCTGTAGTCCCATCTACTTGGGAGGCTGAGGCAAGAGAATCACTTAAGCCCAAGAGTTTGGGGTTGCTGAAGCTGTGATGCCACAGCACTCTACCAAGGGTGACATAGTGAGACTCTGTCTCAAAAAAAAAAAAAAGACAAAGAAGAAAAAAGAAAATTCATAATCCTAGCACTCAGGGAGGCCAAGGCCTATGGATTGCCTGAACTCAGGTTCCAGACCAGCCTGAGGCAGAGCCACACCTCATCTCTTAAAAAATCAATCAATCAAACAAACAAACAGAAAACCCCATGTGTATGGGGGGAACTACAAGAGTGATTACCCAATGTCTCAGGCATGGTCAGATCCCTTTATAGATGCCTTTTGAAGAGAGGAGGGAATGAGATGTACAGGTACTCCAAGTGGTTGCTAGGGAAGACCAATAGATGGGGAAACAGATTGACTTGGAAATGAACCTGAGAGACAGACAGACATTGTGTTTTAAATGATTTGGCCCAGGTCTGCTGGAGTTCAGGGGGAGGAAAGAAAGTCATTTGTCCCCCTTTCCCCCCACCTTTGAGCTCCTGATCTGCTCAGTCTGTTTTCATGCAGATAGAGGGAAAGCCCCTTCCAATGCTTTCTGATGGGGAATGGCCTTTAATTCAAAATATTCTTTATGTTTAGTAGTCATATTCTGGGGTAAAATTTCCTTAGCGCCTTCAAAGCCTTACATAACATTATCAACTTACATGCACAAAAGGACATTTATAGAACATCTTATTCAACAACAATAGAATACAGATTTTTTTTTTCAAGTGCCCATGGAAAATTCACCAAGATAGACCATATGCTGGGACATTAAACAAGTTTCAATAAATTTAGAAGTACTGAAAACATACAGAATATGTTCTCTGACTACTGTGGAATTAAATTAGAAACTAAGAACAGATCTTTGTAGAATCTCCAAATATTCGGAAATTGAACTACATACTTCTAAATAATACAGTTGTTGAGGGAAAAACTATGACAGAAATTAGAAAATATTTTTTAATTAAGCAAAAATGAAAAAAAATAAAGCTGCATGGTATGATTGGAGAGAAATTTTGAATTTTAAATGCTCATAGTAGAGAAGAAAAGTTTTTTAAAAAAATCAATAACCAATTATTCTTATGTCCAAAACCTAAAAAACTGAACCAAAAGTAAGTAGAAGGAAAGAAATGAAGTGTAAATTAATGAAATACATCTATAATTAGTAGAGACAATTCAATGAAAACAGAATGTTCACCTTTCATATCAATTAAAATTTTAGCTAGGCTGATCAAGAAAAAGATCTAAAACAAAAAATTAATAATATCAAAGATGGAGGATAGATCACTTTTGTCCCTTTTATACAAAGTAATGAATATTATGAATAGTTTTATGTCAATCAAGTTGACAACATGCAGGAACTGGAAAATTCTTTGAAAGATACAAATTAATAAAACTTACAAAAGAGGAAATAGAAATTCTGAACCATTCTTGAATCTGTCCAAGAAATGGAATTTGTTCTTAAAATGCTTCACAAAGGAAATTCCAGGTGAAGAAGGCTTTGTTGTTGAACTCTTCCAAACATTTAGAGTCAAAATGGAGATAATATGAAAGAAGAAAATTGGAGGGCAAGAGTATAATTTATGTAAAATCATTTTCAGTTCTTCTTTTTTCCCTTGAATGCACAGATATATTAGTTATCCTCACTCTGGGAATTCTTTTTTTGCCACTGTGTTTACTAAATGTATATTTACTAAGGTCAAATTTAATCTCCTATGTATACCTGCAAGTGTGGTATTACTATCTCTGGTTTTCAGATAGTCTGAAGGATGTAAAATCATGTTCTCAAATTCTCGTGGCTAATGAATTATAGAGTTGGAATTTGATTCTAAATCTGTTTGTCCCCGAATCTTGCTCTCGGCTATTACAATGGGCTCTTTCTGACATTTCTGTTGGTCAATTTTCTTCTCCTATTTTCTAATTGCGGAGATTTATGGAAAGATTTCATTCTTAACCCTTGACTATTGTATCTTTAAGTATTTCTGCTTAGGACAATTCATCATTCTTCAATGATCATCTGTATTTAGCTGATTCTCCAGTTCGTATTTTGACTCCTTTACTTCCCCCCTTTAATCCCTCATTGCCAGTTCTTTTTTTTTTTTTAGCTTAAAATTTTCTCGTGAATGGTTTTTTGGCAGCATTTTACTATCTCAACTCAATACAGCTACTTATTGTCCCCACTTATTGTTCATTCATTTCTGCCATTCTACTCATAGTTCCCTAGCCTCAGAATTTTAGGAAGATTTGATTTGACTTGCTGTTCTTCTCTCAAACCGTAGAGATAGTAAATCTTCTTCTTTTGTGATGTTATCTCTTGATACTATTCTTACTTTCCTATTTCCTCCGCTTATGAAATCTTCTTAATGGATCTGCCTGCCTTCAGTCTCTCTCTGTTTTGTCTGACATTGTATACCACGGAAGTCTAAAATATCCTATTCATCCAAGGTCTATATTTGAATAATAGTGATAATATAATAAATTTTATGCCTTGTATGTTACATGTTCCATGTACTAGAAATTGTATCATGTGTGATTATAACTTGCATTTTTAAATTAAATCATTGCGTACATTAATGCAATCATGTGGTACAATGTGGTGGTTTTATATACAAGTTTAAATATTTTCATCAAACTTAGTTAACATAGCCTTCACGGCATTTTCTTAGTTATTATCTTAAGACATTTATATTCTACATTTAGTAAATTTCACATGTACCCTTGTAAGATGCACCATAGGTGTGATCCCACCAATCACCCTCCCTCCGCCCATCCTCCCCCCTCCCCTTCGCTCCCCCCTCCCCTTCCCTCCCTCTT